>VWZF01003333.1:396630-413047 GCA_013396755.1 Sclerurus mexicanus
AGAAGAAGAAGGGGCCCAGGGACCCGCGGGCGGGGGCAGCGCCCGGCCCTGCGCGGGGCCCGGGCCCAGGAGCGGCTCCGAGCGGCGGCTGCTGCTTGTTTCTGTGTGTCTGTGCTGAGTGTGCATGTGTATCTGTGTGTGTGTCTGCGTGTGTGCCGAGGGGTGTGTGGGGTGTGTGTTCTTCCTTTGAAGCCACCGTCTGCGAAATCCTGCGCTCGAGGAGCGGGCGGAGGGGGTGGGGAGCGGAGCCGCGATGTGCGCTGTGATGTTTCGTTGATCTATATTTAATGGCTGAAAGGAGAGATGCTTTTCTTTCCTTTACCCTTACCTTACTCTTATTCTGGTGTGTAATGTGCTTGCATCGATCGGTCAAAGCGTAGCCTCAGCTGAATCAAGTCACCACAGAGGAAGGAGGTGCAGTGGCACAGGCAGTACATGTAATACACAAATTCATCTGGCCAGGGATCTTGGAGAAAAATTTTAAAAAAACCTGAAGAGGGATAATTTTAGAAACCATGTTAAATTTCCCCTGGAGGGACTGGAAGCACGAATACATGGAAGAGTGTAATACAGCATCTCCTGCAGATACATTTTTTAGACTTTGTTAGGGTGTGCTTTGTTTGGATTCAGAGTGTCACGGTTAACCCTATGTATTACAGAAAAAAATATCCAACACTTGGGGGAAATATGTATAAATGAAGAGGTCCTTTTATTGAGCACCCAGTTCTTAACTTTATTGGCTGATAACTGATATCTGTGCCCCTTAAAACATGTATGCCTTTTTATTGGCAATAACAGGGAAAGTAAAAACTTCACATTGCAGGTTTATTTTCAAAGTCTATATAGGTAGCCTGTATGTAAAGTGAAAACAGTGAGTCAGCCTGAGCTGATGTTCATAGCAATCCTCTCCATAGGGTACGTCAAGACTTACGTACCTCAAGACAGAGAGATGACAACCCAGAAATATATGGAGTTTATATAAGTCTGTTGTGGCTTTTGCAAAATCAAGAGAGGGGGGAAAACATCTTAACTATCCTGTACTTGAGAATATATTCTTCCTGTCTTAAAAAATAAACTGATTATGTAACTCATAGGCTGGGTTGATAATTTTCAGACAGCCTTGTTAGTTGAACAGTGTATAAATGACATGGCATGAAGGGGTTAAGGGCAGGTCTCCGGAGAAAGCCGATGCATATCCTACTCGTGGGCCTCTGAGACTCAAGTGGCTTTAGGGCTTTTGTGAGCCTATTTGTCTTTACACAGGTTATCTGGGGAGGAGCCCCAACCTTAAACCCAAACCGTATACAAAGGTCGTGATATTTAAGCAAAACATTATACAATGATCAAATACCCTTGTAAGACTGTTTTGGAGCCAAGTTGGTGAAGCTGTCCCTCTTCAGTCTGAATGACTTGACCCTGTGGGAGCCTTGACTGACTATCAGTCTGTGTCCTGCAAAACTGCAGAGAACTTGTGATCGATCATCGACGTTAATGAGAAGTTGATTAATAGCTTGGGACTGAGTTGAATGTGATTATGTTAAATGTGTTAGCTCTGAAACAGAGATCGCATCTTGATCACGTTGTTCAGAGATGGTTTTTGCAGTCTGTTATATAAGAGAGGCTTGGAAAAAAAAAAAGTAGAGGGCTCTGCTATGTATACGTACCAAAGAAAATACCCCTCAAAGCTGCTGGTAGGAAGCAAAGTATTTATTTCTGAATGCCAGTTGCATGACTTTTTGTGGATTGCAAAGAGAGATGCATTTGGGAGAGAACTCCAGCCTTAGTGTTCAAGTTCTGTTTGTCAGGTACTTTAATGGACATTGAAAGCAATAAGTAATAGCTCATTGGTGACACGAGTTCTTGACTTTTGCTGTGTTTTTTTGGATAATGATACTAAAAAAATTTCATCCTCACATAATGAACTCTGATGGCAACTGCACAAAATAGAAATAGTAGCAACTAAAAAAAAAGGTGTTTGCATAATTCTGATTTGCATAATTTACCTTTGCTGATGGATGGTATCAGTTTAATGGCTGTGGTTCAGTGCTGAGTATTTGTTTCTCAGGACATGTAAAATCAACTTATGCTACAAAGGAAGTGCCGGAGCAGTTTATTTTAAGGGTTTTAAGAAATGCATTTTTAGGTAGGGCTGCAGATTGGCATGTAAATGGAGCAGATAACAGAATCAGCGGAACTCATGAGTGTTAAATTTTGCACTAAATTTCAGATACATTTTCTATTTCATGGTTCAGTGTGATACGATTTTTAGAGGCGATCACTTGTGGAAATTCCGGCATATCTTTGTTAGGATTTCAAGCATATGTTTCTATCCTAGAAGTAACTGTTTTCAGGAGTATCAGCAAGATAAGGAAAATGCATTATTACACTACTCTTCACTTAAATAAGGGCCTGTGGTTTTCATGCTTATTGATTGTGCTTGTAAGTCATGAAGAGTTTGATATTTGAAGTTACAGCTGAGATTTAACACAAATGAAAGTGATTGTTTTTCCCTTTTGAAGGTGTCAGTAAAATCTTATTACAGGATGAGTTTTGTAGGCTTGTTTAACTGCACAATATTAAATTTGGTAGTATAATTATTAATAATGTACAAGTAAGCTATAGGCTTAAATGGAGGCAGCATTTTTTAAACATGGTGACTTTATTTTTTGAGAGACAGAATGACTCTCAAACAGGACTAAACCACATTTGCTCTTAAAGAAGAGATTGTTTTTGTCATGACAAAAGACATTATACAGGGGAGAACATTATTTTTCTGACCTTTTTGTTTTATGGGGACATGATGGGAAAAGTAATTTCTTTCATGTGAATAGGAAGTCTCCATGAAGGACAGGTATGCAATCCTCTGCTCAAGCACTGCAGAACCACATGACCCTTTGGCTAATGGCTCCTTTGTAGTTAGGATCACTCGGAAAGAAGTCTGAATGCAGCATGGCACACTGAAACAATTTCTTCTATCCCCTTGGGATGTGCTAACTTTGTGTCATGAATGGGTTGTAAAATCAGATTGCCTGACCAGATTCTCTGGTAATATCCTGGACAAAATTTAAGGTCAATAATATTGAAAAGGAAATATGGTAGCTGTTTGTATGTAAACTGATTGCCATGTTAGTAGAGACTATTATTTTTTTGTTGTATTAACTGCAAGTTTAGTGTAAAACTGAGAAAAAGAGAAACATCTCATTATCCACAAAAGCAAGTATTTAATACTTGTTTAAATTGCTCTTGGCATGCTAACTTGTAGTGCATCCTACTGGCTCTTAATCTGCCTATTCTACTTTACAAAATTTAATTATACTAATAAGCAATAACTTCAAGACACATCAGCATGAAAGAGTATGTATTATCTTGTCCTTTTGGTCATTGCCTATTTTACTGAAGTTTCTACTGAAAAAAAAAAAAAGCCATAACAGGCTTGTAAAGAAACTATGAAACTTTAAAGCTTATTTCCCAAAGCTGTCAAAAAGGTTGTAACTTTCTAAAATTCATATATAAAATAACTATGTTTGATGTTTCATTTTATTATGATTTATTGTGTTTGTCATAATAATTGTACTGTATAGCAAACTATTATTTTCTGCTTGTTTTAATTCATTTTAACAAGCCCCAAATATGCAGAGTTTGAGTAGCAGCATCCAAAATCAAGAACGTCTGAGACCCAAAGAGGCTTTATATAAAACATTCTCTGGGGAAAGAATTTGCCTTTTCCCCTCCTATTTTTTCTATGTTTTCCTCTCCCACTCCTTTTTTTTTTTTTTTTTGGGCCAACTTTGCAATTGATTTCTTCATCTCCCAAAAATCTTCACAGGACAGCAGTTTCTTTTTGGTCAAGAAAATTACTTTTGGAAGCTGACAGTAAAACTTAAATTTATCTGCTTACATCGTAAATGTAATCTTTTTTAAGCCATGGCTACATTCTTCTGTCCTAACACAGTCAGTTGTTATTTAGTTAAGTAGCACCAAAATGTCTCTTTAAGGCTGAATTTTTGAAGGGAGCCAAATGAAATAAGCAGGTAGCGTAAATAGGTATTCTGATGGGGTTCTTAGTTGCTTTAAACCCACTGGAAAAGACTAAATTCTTGCAAGTTCTTTCAAATTACTAAGATGTTTGGGAAAATAATAAGTTTCAATGAAATAAGTTTCAGTGTGGTTGTAGAAAATTGCTGCACCTTTTAGTTCCACTAGGATTACTAAAGGTTGTAATATGCATCTTGTAAAGGTATATGACTTCCATGAGAACCAGCAGGCAGTTTGGAAGAATGTCTGGCAAGGAGGATCTCAGAGGTGACTCAAGGCTCCAGACCATGAGTTTCAAGGTATTTTAGTTCTTGCTTCCCAAAAGAGTACTTCTACAATATTTGAAGTTGGATATCCGAAAAGCAAGAAAGCATGCACTGGATGTTGAAAACAGAACATGTGATACTTAGAGTTTTTCTTTACAGTTTTCCACCAAAATACTGAAATTCATGAGTGTGTATTTCTGGTATGCTAGCTGATCTAGAGGTGTTTTTGTTGTTTTGTTGTTTGTTCGTTTGGGTTTTTTACTATATACACTATTTTATATTTATGTGAACAAAGAGTCTAACTTCTTTGAAGATGACATATGTGAATCAAATCGTGGTATCCTGGTATTTTGTCCTAATGTTGTAGCTGGCTGCGTAGTAACCAGGTTTCTTTGAAAGCAGGTTGCTGTTGTCCCAGTCAAATTTGCTTGTTCAAAAATAATCAATCTTCTTGCCAAGAGGTTGACTGTCACTTTACCTGTTTGGCATATGGGAAGGCAGAAGCCTTTTCATGCTCATTTTTTTTTGCATAGAAAATGTTATGGCATTAGCTATGGATGTTCATATTCAGGGAACAGCAGAGTGAGAAGGCAGATGGCTAGGTCGGATAACAATTATTTAAGGAAAAAACAGCTTAAAGCTTTTAAACAATGGAAATGGCTCAAGGTTAGTCATCCTGACAGGACAAACCCTTAACTTGTCCTGTATGTCAGAATTTATAGAGTAATCAAGGTCTTTAAATAAGCAGATACCTGAAGACATTTGTAGCACCATCACTTTCTCACATTTGTTAAACCAAACTAAACTTTAGGAGATCTTTTGAACGTGCGTAGTGGGATCATCTAATTTCTGAATGGTGTTATACAGTAATAAGTGATATTCTGTGTGATCTAGAAGCTGAAGTCTCATGGAAAGTTGGAGCTGGGGCTGCTAAACAGTGTAGATACTAAATTCAGAGTGTTATATCTAGTAGATTCTTACAAATCAAAATCTAGGTCACTCTGTGAGCATTATGAGAAATTTAACAATATGATTAGTCCTATTTGATACTTTCTGAATATTTCTGATGCAATACCTGTATCCTTGATCACCACATGATGGTAACCTGAACCTTCAGTTCAGTGCCTAACCTCGTCTGATCTGATATGCTTAGAAATGCAGTGACTAGAACAAAAAAAGGTCTGGGTCTTTTGAAAAGTTTGTGTTTTAATGAAGGAGGTTGACAGTAATTGATGAGTCGCATAATTCTTGCTTTAAATGGTTTTAAAGCTTGAGTTACAAGAACAATGTGACATTATATGTGGATTTTCACTGCAGTGCTGATGTATGTCATCTGGTGGTACCGGGGAAATCTTGGAAGTGTGATAGTACATTTCTTATTTATAAGTGTCAAAAAATAGAGAAGGCATAATGCATTCTCAAAATTTTTATTACTGTTAAAACAACAGAAGACAGCTTCTGTTTTCTTTATTTCTGTCATTTAACTGCTTTAACCTTCCCAACAGAAGGATTTTGAGTAACAGGGTTGGATGGATGGAAGTCCTGTCCTGCTTAGGGATCACCAGGTTAATTCCCAAATGCCTCTCAGCTATGTCTGTGTGATTTTGAGAAGGTAAAGTTTGGTCCATTCTGGGAAAAAGAGTGTTTGTAATCTGCCACAGATCTCAAGGATTAACTACTACACATGCATTCATTTTATTGATGACTTACAGCATTCTATAGTTGAATGCCTGTGAGGTACGCAACACCAATCCCTCTTTTTCTGCCATATAAACATGATGGTCCCTTAAAGATTTTATAGGTTCACTAGTATGTATTTTTTGTTGAAAATGTTTCTGACAAGCTTGGCAGTTTATTGCACTTATTTTTCACTTCTGACTTCTATTGCCTTTACCAAGAACAAGTAAATTATTACACAGAGCCTTGGGGGACCCTGACTTTAATCTCTTCAAAGAAGAATGGACAGGTTGAGCTTAATTAGAAACATTCATGTCTAATCACAGGGTAAATTTAGAATCACAAGTTTTAAGAACTGGCATTAAAAGCAGAGTCATGATACCAAAAAAATCTTTTTTATATAAATGGGAGTGTTGAATAGAAGCCATAGTGTATCTGTGAAGCCTAATGTACTATTCTGATAAGCAGTTGTTTAATACTCTCAGGTAAATAGGCCTTCCTAATATGTGTCATTACATAGTTTTTTTTCATAAGAACAAATTCCAAAACATGCATTTCTGGTCAAATTATGGAAGTTTGTTAGCCTCTGAGTGTTTCCACTGGGATCCTGTGCACTTAATTCTCAGTGCTGAGTCTCATAATGAGCACCCAAAGGATGGATAATACTCCTCATTTCAGAAAGGAAGAAGCATTTCTGTGTATCTTATGTAGCATTGATCTGTGCAGCGGTACTGTGCAGTGGATGAAATGGAAAGCTATGGTGTAAAACATAATCTTTAAATCTCTTCTTTGCCTTTATTGAGGTTGAGTTTTCATTAGTTGTCTTAAAGGTTCCCTCTCTATAATGCCTTTCAATTAAAAGTAGCCAAGGTTAATCAGCTTTGTAATTCTTACTTTTCTGTCCCTAAGTCTAGCAGGTGTACTTGTTTAGGTCTTGTTGTTTTGGTTTGGGTGTTTTTTTGCCAGTCTGTCTAAAGAGATGTGAATTTTTGGTAGTGAATAATAAATATTTCTCATATTTCATGTCTACTAGTATAACAATATTTGAACTGTACAGAGGAGACATCTGTTTTTGAGTGGTAAAAACAAAATTTCAGGCTTTGATCGTGTTTTATGCCTTCAATTTAGCTTAGAGTGGATAAAACTTTGCACAGATAAGTAAAGCAATTTAGTTTGATTCCCAAAATAAGATTTTTTTTTCTTTTTTTTTTTTTTTTGTGAGCAAGTGTATTTGAGGAATATGCTATACCTGACAGTGCCAACTAAGTGCTACATAAATTTGACCTACTTTTAGGATTTTAGAACATCTTGGATTTTTGAGATTTGGCATCTCTGACCTCCTGAACATGCTGGTGTCATTTCATTGGAAAGCCTGCTGGGTAAAGTCATTTCAAAGAACCTGATTTTCCTGTTTGTGTGTGAAATGTTTATGTGTATTTACTGGAACCAGAAGTGGCCAGTAAGGGGTAGCAGGACTTTCCTCTACAACTGTGCTCTGCCCACTGGAGTCCTCAGGCTGATATTGCTGATGGATCACTCTGTCTGAGACTCTCTTAGCATGATCTCCCCTAAAAATATCCAGTGAGGAGCTACTTGGCTTTTGGTCAATGGTGATGACAATATTTCATGCCCCCAAATGACAGATTGTTGGTGATCTACTGACAGAACAGATTTGGAGCAAATTGTTTGTCAATGATCTGATGAGTGCAATATAAATTGCTTTTTTTGTTTGTTTGTTTCCCTTGTTTGTTTGTGGTTTGTGGGTTTGTTTGGGTTTTTTTGTTTTTTTTTTTTTTACTGTACATAATGTTCAAAGCAGAGAAGGAAAGCTAAGATACTGCTTATAGCAGACCAAAAAAAGGCTGGGTAGGAAGCTGGGGACAGGGAGATAGACCATCTCTAAACATAGACAGTTGATCCAGTCTGATGATTTCCAGCAAATACTTTTAGAAATACATTTTTAGGAGTTTTTTTATTTACAAAAGTGCATCAGCTCTAACAGGACATCCTGAACATATAAGCAAAACACAATTTAAACATGTTTAAGAAATGTATGCATTAATATGTTGCATTTGTATGCTATAAGCCAGAATGGAATTAGTTGCACCTGTGTCAAATGATCAAATTCCTCTCTTGCATATATGTTACATAACGTGGAAATTAACCTCAAAGGCAATGTAATTTTGTATTCTCCCCCTGGCAAAACTGAATTGTACTCTTGTTGAATTTGGTAACAGAAATTCAACTGATTCGATGGGAGACCTGTGTTTTACTAGACATACCTTAGTAAATTTTTTCACTTGACTCCTTAATCATTCCAAAGATAATATTTGTCATGAAACAGTCATGGTGGCTTTTTGATTTTTTTTTTTTTTGGTTGCTTGGGGTTTTTTGGTTTTGTTTTCTTTTTATTTGGCTGGTTTTTTTTTTGTTTTTGTTTTTTTTTTTTAAGAAAGAAAATTACAAGTATTACAGTGTTACCATAAAACAGGTAGGACAAATGCTCTCAGTCGTAGTCAATAGTTTTTATACTGTTTGGTCAATATGTGAGTTACAGGTGGTGGGAAAAATGCTGGAGTAGTGGGAAAGAGAATGAAAAAAATCAGAATGGTAGTTTGTTTAGCTAACTTATCTTACTGACCTGTAAAATAGGATAGTTCTGGAAGTGTAAGGTTTGTTTACCTGATACTGTACTATGCTTGTTGTCAAATGGGATTTCTCCCTAGGAAGTTGTACAGACCTCTAAAACAAGTAGCTGACTTTATAGAAATATGCATTCTTAGCAGTAAAGAAATTATTTCTCCCCCTCCTACTGTTTTCAAATTCACTTTTTCATTACATATTTAGCATGCCTCCAGTAAAATATCAGGGCTGTAATAAAGAAGCAAGGACTCCTGATTTTTGAAGGGCTTAACATTCTCATCGTAACATTTAGGTATCCATGTTTTTTGAATACTTTTCTAATAAATCTTTATTTAAATATGTTTTTTGATTCTCTTTGGATTTAATAACTACGCAGTATTGGCATGTGACCAAAAATAACTTTTTTTTGTCATGTTTTGTTTTGGAGTGTCTAATTTGTATACTATGCAATATATTCATATTTTTGGTTAACAAAAGAGAATGGGTGGTTGGTACGAAAAGATCAGTCGACCAGCAGGACTAGGACAAATGGAAAAGTGATGCAGTCCTAAAATGCAGATGTATAGTTGTCCTTCAGAAATAAACTTTGTATCTAAAACCTGGTATTGTGAAATAAATCACAGGTCTCCATCCCTTTCATATAAACTACTGTAAGTTTCATTATTAAGGGAATAGGGTACAAAAATAAAATTATTTTAGCTATCCTCAAACTCCATTGAAATTGTAGAAGATTTATTGTGGTAATGTTGCCTTCTTTACCTGATCTGAAACCAAACACATCTCTGCTCATACCATTCCAATATGCAAGGTTCTTAATGAATTCTACAGGCAAGCTGAGATGCCAAAGCTGATTTTCCTTCTGAATGGGAACAGCCACTGAAAACTTGCACCATATTTTGACATAGACATTTCTACCTTTATGTATGTTCTCCCACCTTGATACAGAACCTGAAGTATGTCTGTCTCTTTTATACCATTTACTTAATTTGATTCTGCCATAACTGTTATGTACTGTAGTCTTGTTGTTTCACTGTAAGAAAACAAATCTTCTTTCCTTAAAAAAAAAGTAAAGAATTTCCTCCAACCCGAGTTTCAGGTGGCTACCACACTTCTAACAACATGATGGGAAATTTACAGAGTTCAAATTCTCTCTGGTTTTTATTTTACAACTTTTATTTGAATAACAATATCCCACACATTACTATATTTGCATTCAAGAAACATACAGAAGAACAGGTATTCCCAAATGTATTCTTATCATCCAAAACTTGCACTGCTATCCTTACTCTGTGAAAGGAAAGGGTTAGAGACTTGTGATTGATTTCACAATACCAGGTTTTAGATACAAAGTGTATTTCAGAGGCACAGCTATACATCTGCATTTTACAGGAACAGCGGAAGAAAGGAAGGCCAGCACAAAGCTTTTTCTTCTTTGCACATGAATCATTCCAGAGCTTCTTCAAAAAGGTGACTTAGCTTGCTGAATGATTTTATGGAACATTGTGTAATGTTTCTGATGTTTTAATCTTCACATTTTTAATACATGTATAGAAGAGAAGAATAAAAAGGGACTTGTAATTTAAGGTCTGAGCATTTATGCACCCAAAACTTTTGAAGTTTGAAGATTTGTGCAGAGCTTTTAATAATACCTAAGTATAACATTCAAATATTACCAAAACTATAACAGACATGTAAAGCAGTACTTCCTCTCTCTTCATTATTTAATTCTGTCAGGCAGGCTTCCTCTTTTGTAAAGACTTTTTATTCAGTTGTCTTGAAGCAGTCACTAATGGCTTAAATAAAATATCATGAAAATTGCTGTGACCTTGTGAATTATTTTAAACAGCTGGGATATCTCCTGCTGTCTGACAGAGTGCAAGTACTATCACTTGTTAAGTGTGCATGTGTTGTATATTGCATCCCTCTACAGTTTATGATGTTACTTTATAGCTCAAATAATTTTATGGTGCAAAAAGATGTGGTCAAGGGGCTGACGCTGCTGCCTCTAGTTGCAGACTAGTTCATAGTGGAAGCCTCAGAAAACTTCTTCAGTTGACCTCTTTGCAGCTGTTTTTTCAAACTTTCTTGCCATTCTACTTACATGAAACCAAACTTCTCAGTGTTTGAGTGGAAGTGTATTTGCTTCTTATTGATACTGAATTTCAGTAGGCTAATTTTGTTACAGAACTGGACCTTACACCTAAGTTACAACAGGACCTTGAAGACAGTTTTAAGTATCCCAGTGTTTCCCACGTTGAAACATAGTGAGCTCAACACCTCTGAGTTGATCTGTGACCCTTTAGAAGTAATAGCAAGTAGAACCACAGTTGGGACTGTGCTTCAGCAGCCTGCTGTGCAGAGTGGCACATAACCAGCTCCCTCCCAGGGCACATTCAGAAAATTGCGTGCTGTAGCTTCATTAACTGTACCATGTCTGAAAGACCATATGCAAGAATGCAGATGGAGGAACAGACTGGAATCATCTAAGCAATCAAACATAGTGGTGGCTCTTTATTTTGTACCGCATCAATGTTTTGACAACCGTACTTAGATCGCAACCCTGTTGAACCTGTTCTGTCCAAAACATACTCACAGATGGTCCTTGTGCTGAAAAGTTCAAAAACCTAGCTAACAAAACTGCTGAAGGGAAAACAAGTCAAGAGAGGTTGAAAACAGGTCAGGAACAAGCACGAAAATAGGATCCTGGTTGTGTATGCACTCTGTCTCCTAGAATATGTAGCCCTTTCCATGTTGCTTAAGCAAATACCTGTCTGTTGTTACACTGCTCTCTGGGCATGGGTGGCATAAAACAACTTTTGTTTGACTTCATCCAACATTTTTCTAAGTTGTTAAAAACATGGTTTTTGTGATGTAAGAGGCTTTTTTCCAACAGAGAATATGTCATTACTGAGGTTTTGTCATGTATTTAAGAAAATGAAAATAAGTAAAAAGAGAGTAATTTGGAAGGGTATAAAGAGGGGGGAGGGGGAAGGTAAACTATGTACTAGGTCCCTTCTCTTTGAGAATTTTAAAGAACAAAACCAGAACTTGCTTTGCAAGAATAATGAGGTTGTACAAAGCATCAGTGAACACTCTGCTGCTGGTCCCTTACTACACCATTAATTCTACTGTGTTGACATAGAGTGTGTAAGGAATGGCATTAAACTCATAAGCAAGAGATTGTTGCTATTTTTTCATCATGTACTAAAAGAGGAGAAACACCTTCAGTTCAAGCCTTGTTGTGGTACCAATTCCCTTTCAATCCTTTTTTGTTTCAAGCAAAATGACGAGTCTCAGGGCAGGAAGATTAGGAACAAATGTTTGAAGTTCCTATATCCATAGGTTTTCTGTTTCAAATGAGGGTCAAGTTGGTGTTGAAGTAATTAAAGATTCTTTCAGCAAAATAGTTAGCATATATGAGCTCTAGAATATTTGGACAATCAGCAATTTTGTCTCACTTTCACAAAACATTAATACTATTCTAATATTTGTTTGTCTAAAAATACCTCAGAGCTTTTAAGATGATTTCTCACAAGTGGTCTTTTCTGATGTAGCTTATCTTGACCTTCATTTTTTAAGGAGAAATAAACAAACAAAAGACAAAAGAAACAGAAGGGGAAGGAGCCAAGGGGGCTAGGCTTTGGCTCAGTGGATCAGAAGGTAACTGTAGACTTTTCTTTGCACTTGAATTATTAGGTAAAAGTTTCCTTTATCACTTTATTTGTTTAAAATAAGGTAAAATATCTCGACAAATATAGGTAACGACTTTGGTGGCAAGAATGCATAATCTTTTGGACATGTTATATATTGTGTTTATTATTCTGGAATAGTTTACAGGTAGCTTATAATATACTATCAAAACCATAATTAATGTAATACTAATTTGAAAAAGAAAATGTATTAAACCTAAGAAATTTCATGAAACATGAGTTATAGCTTTTCTATTGTCTGCTCTTTAAGTTAAAATAATAATTAAGGAAGTTTTGCTGAGCAAAATTAATTTAATTTATTGGAGAAATTTAATTTGCACAACTCTGATCCATTCGTATACTTGTCATCAGCCTTGATTTTGTGGTCTATTGAAATTCACTGTGAGTTTTAAAACACCTGCCTTCTCATTATTCTAAATATCACTACCCTAAAAAGATGTATATAAGGCAGTGTTTTTATACATTTCTCTTCCCGAGGTGCTGAAAACATGTCTTTATTTTTCTTATCCATTGTTCCTCTAGATTGTCAGATTACAATCAGCAAAGTTTGTGAAGTTAACAAAGCACTTACACCTCAAAAGGGTAAATACAGTGTGAATGACAATGGTATTTCCTACAGATATAATCTGAAGAGAAAAATTGTGTTTATAACCCATAATTTCTAGGAGATAAGTTTGTTTACCAGTATGTGTGAATATGGCATTATCTCCTTTATCTGCATGATGGTTAGACTTTGAATCTTTTTTATTTTTTTTTCTTTTTCCTCCAATAGTCTATTCCACAGTTTAGCACCCTTCCCTGACATCACTCAGTCTCCTCTCACAAGCTTTGCTCCAGGCTCTATTACCTGAGTTTTCAGGTACTAGCTAGCTTGTTTTGGATACTGCATTTTGCTGAGTTGGGCCACAGACTGTTGTTGGTAACAGAGAACCTGATCTCACTCCTCATGACAGTGGAAACATGCATTTATGTGGCATCTCATTATCAGTCTGTGACTGTCAAGCTGTCTCAGGATGGTTCCAGTAGGGCTTTTCCTTTTATTCTGGAGTGGTCTGTGTTACAGATACAAGAATATATCTGACCACATGCCAATAAACATTTGATGTGGGCTTCAGAATTAGCTTCTAAGTGTACTTGCTTACTGAAGTGTGGAGGAGTTTATACTGATCCTCTTAATCATGGCATCTGGCCATCATCTGCATTAAAAATTCTGCTTACGTACTAGTTGTAGGAGATTTAAAGTCTCTAATAATTATCTTTGAAAGGTCACTGCGATCAAGGGAGGTTGCTGAGAACTGGAGGAAAGTGAACATCATTCCTGTCTTCAAGAAGGATGATCTGGGAAACTACAGACAAGTCAGCCTCACCTCAGTCCTTGGTGGTGCAAATTATCCTGGAAACACTTTCCAAATATATGAAGGACAAGAAGATTACTGGGAGTAGTCATAATCGATTTATGAAGGAGAAGACATACTTTACCAGCCTGATAGTCTTCTGTGGTGAGATATGATGACCATGATGGGTGAAAGAAGAGCAACGAGTGTCATTTATTGTGACTGTATGGGAGACTTTTTGACAGTCTCCCATAACCTACTCATAGACGAGCTCTTAAAGTATGAATGAGGTAAATGAGTAGTGACATAGGCTGAAAACTGTTGAAACTGCTGGGCTCAAGGGTAGTCATCAGCAGCATGAAATCCAGCTGGAGGCCAGGCACTAACAGTATACCCCAGGGATTGCTGAGGTGCCCTGTGTTGTTGAACCTCTTCATTCCTGATCTTGGTAATGGAACACTGATTTACACTCAGCAAGTTTGCAGATGATACAAAACTCAGAGGAGTGGCTGATGCACCATACGATTGTGTTGCCATCCAGAAACATGTTAACCGGTTGGAGAAAAGAGCTGACAGGAACCTTGTGAAGTTCAGTGAAGGCAAAATGCCAAGTTTTGCACCTGGGTTGGTTGCTCCTCTTGCACCAGTATATGCTGGGGCGAACAGGGTAGAAAGCTGCTTTGCGGAGAAGAACTAAAAGTTCCTGGTGGGCAAGCTGAACATGGCAGTGTGTTCTCATGGCAGAGTAGTCCCAACAACTTTCTGGACAGCAGAGGAGAGTGACTCTTCCATTCTATGCAGTACTGGTGAAGCTATCTCTGGACAACTGTGCACAACTCTGCTGCATTTCTAGATATTTCCCAGCCATTCTTTGACTTATGCTTTGACATCTGCATTGTCTCAAAGAAATTCAGGTATTAGTGGATTATGCTGTAACATTTTAACTGTTACTTAATATTGAATAAAGAACAGGGCTTTAAACTGGGAATGGAAACTTTGGGACCAGGGAAGAGTTTTGGGTGTGGGCCTGATGTATTTCCACTGGCTTTTAACACAGTAGACAACTGGTTTCTCCATAAATGGGAGTCTGTGTGTGGTCTTCGGATTGTACATTGAATAGGATGGACATCCAAAGGATGTTGCTTGCATTACTTACCGTGGCTTTTCCAACATGCTGGAGAAGTTTCTTGGCAGGCAGATGACAAAGGAATACTCTGATGCTTCCTGAAAACTTAGACATCACAGGATGTAAGGGAGCTTTGCATGAATTCTAGTACAGAGCAAATACCTGCAGTAAGGGTGTCTATGCAGCACCATTCAGCCTTGCCTGAGAGCGCCTCTTCTATATATTTAAGATCTTGTCTCTCAAAACTCAGAATTCACAGTAGCTGGAGCTGGATCTGTGAGGAGCCATCATCAGGATATTTCAAGAGTCTTATTACAGTTTTCTCTGATTTTGATAACAATTGGTCGTCATTTCATTTCACCAGTCACTGATAGAGAAGTCTAATTCAAATAAAGCGATGTGTACGTCTCAAATTAGTCTGATACTGGAACTGGAGAAGTATATGTATAGAATCATAGAATATGCTGAGTTGGAAGAGACCCATCAGCATCATGGAGTCCAACACCTGGTTCTGTGCAGGACACCCCAAGAATCAAACACCATGTGCCTGAGAGCATTGTCCAAATGCTTCTTGAACTCAGACAGATTTAGTGCTCTCACCACTTCCCTGAGGAGTCTCTGGGTGAAGAACCTTTTCCTGCTATCCAACTTAAACCTCCCATGACTCAGTTTCAGGCCATTCCCTCAAGTCCAGTCACTGGTCATGATAGAAAAGAAATCAGTGTTACCCCTCTGTTTCCCCTTGTGAGGATGTTGAAGTCTCCTCTCAGTCCTCTTCTCCAGGCTGAACAGACCAAGTGACCTCAGCTGCTCCTCATAAGGCTTTCCCTCTAGACTTTTCACCATCCTTGTGACCCTCTTTTGTTCACTCTGTAATGGCTTAATGTCTTTCTTATATTGTGGCACCCAAAATTGCACAGAAGATTCAAGGTGAGGCTGCCCCAGAACAGAGCAGAGTGGGACAGTCCCCTCCCTCACCCAGCTGGTGATGCTTTGCCTGATGCCCCCCAGGACATGGTTTGCCCTCCTGGCTGCCAGGGCACTGCTGACTCATTCTCAACTTCCCATTGACCAGGACCCCCAGGTTCCTTTTCATGGCACTGCTCTACAGCCTCTTGTTCCCAGTCTGTACTCCCAACCAGGGTTGCCCCATCCCAGATGCAGAATCTGGTACTTCCCATAGTTAAATTTCATACAGTTGGTGTTTGCCCATCTCTCTAATTTGTCAAGGTCTCTCTGGCCTCAAGGGAGTGGACAGCTCCTCTCAATTTAGTGTTGTTGTCAAATGTACTAAGTATTCCTTTGAGTCCTGCATCCAAGTCATTAATGAAGTTGTTGGAAGAGAACTGGACTGAAGACAGAACATACCTCCTTTTTCTGTTGCTCCTGGGATACCTTTGACACTCTGATCTGTGTTTTTTATTTTTATTTGCTTTCTCAAGAACACGAAGGCAAGATGTTTGCAGCAAAAGACATGAGGTCTCTGTGTTGAAAAGCTGTGGATTAATAGCTTGCAATTTCAAACTATTCTAAAAATAAACACTTCACAGTTGGAATTTACATTTATGTGATATAATTGATGATAGGAAACGCCTCTTTAATACTCAGATTGCAGAATGTTTTGGG
>VWZF01003333.1:413053-488245 GCA_013396755.1 Sclerurus mexicanus
CTTTAATACTCAGATTGCAGAATGTTTTGGTTTTTTTTTTTCCTCTTTAATAATGAATCATCTGAAATGAACTGTTGCTTTCTACTTTATTTTGAGGAAGTTGTGTCAATCTGGTGGAAATACCCTGTGTTTTAGACATGGAGTGATGATAGCAGAAAATGAATGCTTCATTTTTTGAGCATATTTGTGTTGGACCTGAAGAGCATGATCTACTGAGATCTACACAGGTGAATGTCTCAAATTAGTCTGATATAGTATATATAGTATATATATATATATATATAGTGTATATATATATAGTATATATATAGTGTATATATTATATAGTATAGGAATTGGCATCCTAACACCAACTTGATCAAAAAGTCAGAAGGCAGTTTTGTAATAGAAAGTCCTTTCTCATTTATATTTTATATGGACAGGGTTTTGTGGGAAGGGAAAAGTGTCTGGAGAAATGATGGCAAATTCTATGATTACCCTGCTTTTATTTAGTGAACATAACAAAATTTGTTTTCCATTTTATAAAAATGTATCCATGTGACAGTAAAGATTTGGAGTATTATTTTACACTGTTCTATAGATGGGTGATCTATTGTTTTGGTAGCTGTCTGGGTTTCATTTATTTTCTCCTAAACTAAGTATGAAACATTAAATTTTATAAAGCTATAGCTATATGGTGATTCTATGTTCTTCAACAGTGGAGTATTAATTGTGATCTGTTTGTCTAGTTGTTCCTACAGACCCAGAGGTCCTGGTCTAATGGCATGAGATAAAAAATTTGGTCACAAAGAATGAAACCAGAATTGAGTCTCTAATGTATTAGCTTTGGATTCTTGCTTAAGCCTTTTTCTAATGGGCTGCACTGGTTACAGGCTTGAGTTCTGCATTGTAAGCTCTTCCAAATTTTATGATAATTTTAAGTATCTATCTTCTGAGTTGTTTTTCTGTGGGAGCAAAACCTCTAGAGGGTGCTCAAAACTGGTTCTGGTGGAAGGAGCTGTTGGGTCCTGTTCTACTAATGTCAAATGGAAGAAGTACAGGTCACAGATTAGGCCCTGAAAGCTCTTTCTGTTTGCAGTAACTCAAGTACCTTAATAATCCCTGCTCCTTTAATTTTAATTCTGAAATCTTTCTACTCTATGATAATAGTCTTTTTTTGTATGCTTTTTTTTTTTCCTTTTTTATACTAGGCACTAACTGTATGATTGGCAGGACCAATTTTGGAACTCTTTTTTTTTTTTTGGTAAAAACTTAAATGATCTCTATAATTTCTCAAAACGGGAAGAATACATGATGTTTCTAAAGTCACACATGGCATACATTAAGGTAAATGCTGTTTCTTTAACCAAGGTTTCTTATACCAGCAGGCTCTTGATGTCTTCAAATTGTAGATTTTCCCATTCTTTTGTAGCTCTTAATCTTGCCCAACATTGTACCCTTCACCATTGCAAGGTTTTGAAAAGGCCCAGCTAGCATTATGCATGTAATGCATTTAAAAGGGAAGCAAAACAAAAACAACCCCCCAAAATCTCAAAAAAAAAACAAACAGGAAGGGAGGGAAGGGAGGAGCTCAGTAGTGGAGATAGGTACAGTGTAGAAGCTCCAGGAACAGGTCCACTTAGTGGTTACTTGTAATTGACTTCTTGTCATGTAGCCACATTTTAAGAGTAATAACATCAGATTTTTTTTTAAAAGAAACACTGTTTTGTAGCAGTCAAACATGCACAACATGACAAAGTATTGCCAACCAGACTATGTATCAAGCCTTGTCACTACCAATCATCTGCAGCTTCTGGTGATGAGGATACAATTAGAATCAGCAGGCTAGTAATTGCTCCTGCTGCATCCTGTAAGAGAAATGAAATGTGCTTTGTTTCTTGTCTCTCTCCATATAGGTGTGCTAAAAATACCTGGACATATTTGTGTATTTTAGATCAAAATATTCCTAGGATTTCTTGACTGCAGCCCTGCAGACAACCTCAACAGACTTAAAGTGGTTGTAGACAGTAATGATGTATGCATTTAAACAGAAAGTGGTATATCAAAGTTGAAGTCATCAACACATTAAAAATTGGGGAAGAAAGTTCTCAGAGACTGTGTAGGGATTTGGAAGTTTCTGCTGTAAGATATGATTGTTTAGGGGATTTGTATATGACCTAGGACCTTTGCCCCCACCCCTTAAGGTATGGAAAATCTTTGTATTCTGGTCAAAACAGTCAAATCCTGTACATAATTACTCTCAAAATTCTGTTGACATCAGTTGGACTCATTACATGAGTGAAATCAGTGGAATTTGCCCCAAATTATATCATCTTCTAGGGAATTTAGTAATTTATATGTATTAAGGGCATTCATGATCAAGAATTCATGAGAGTTCATGATCAAGATCACTATTTAGTCTGCAGAAGTTGTACTGCGTATAAATTAATTGCATGACCTGCCTAAAGATATTGCAGACTTAAGAGCCTCTTAAAAAAATAGCATATATTCTTAAGTAGAGATGCTCATTTTGAATAGAGTGCTGAGGAAACGTGGTGAAAATGGGTAGAGAAGACTAGTTAAATGAAAAAGGTTGTCCTAGTAAAATATTGACTTGTTAGAATGTCAAGACTAATGAGTGCAATCAATGAAATCAATTAGTTTTACCAAAAAGTTTTATTTATGAAGCTAGTCATGTGAGTGCAGAGAAAATATGATGTCATTTCTAGGAAAGAGCAGAACTTGAAGAGTAAGAAAAATGGAGGAGGGATTGCTCTGTCCCAAACAAAATCACACGATATGCATTGGATTAAGAATTGAGTGAATAATTAAAAAAAAAATAAAAAATAGAAGAGTTTAAGGATTTGTACTCTTCAATGCAATCAGCTGAGATGCTGCAGGTGTATTGAGAAGGGTCTTACTGGAGCGAAGCACAATCTAGAAAACACACCTGTAGAAGATGATAAAGAAACTCAAGCTGTCTTCCTTTGCCAGATGAAGCAGATTGATTGCACACTACTAGTACCTTGCAGGAAAATGGTTTCTGTTGGAGTGCGCTTTAATTTTGTAGCAAATAAAACAGTGAGAGTTGGAGTTGTTGACTAATATTGAACAAATCGATTTTATAAATTAGTTTAGCCTATTAATACTGGTTGTAGTGCATTATGGAAATGAAACTATCAAATTACAGTAGTCTTAATGTATTTCTTGAATGCTATATATAAATTTAAAATGCATAAATAGTGTGATTGGTAAACTATTCTATTGTGGATGTCAGGTCAAATGATAGTATAGTCTGGCCTTACTAGTGAATTCATTACTGAACTAATGCATTTCAGAAGTTATTATTTAAATTGTACTCAGTTGCTCACTAATGTTTAGTGTGCTGGTTGCATATTCTGTCCTTCCTTTTGGAAAAAAAAAAACAACAAAACCCCCAAAAAAAAAACCCACAAAAAACACCAAAACCAACCAACCAACCAAAAAAAACCCCAAAAACACTTGAATGTCATTTATTTCTACTTAAATTATGAAAGGTAATACCACTGGTTACATTTCTGATGTTACTACTTCTATTACCACTGATTCTGGGATGCTTCCAAGAGAACCATACATTTATAGATACAGTAAACCCTGGTTTAATTTGTTTTCATTTCATAATGATGGGAAGTGAGAATTATATCAGATTTAAAATCATGAACAAAATCTCATGTGCAGCCCTAAGGACCTAGTTCTTTCTCCATCTGAAATTGATGAAGCATTGGATTTTCATCTTGCTATTGAAATATTCCTCAAAACTAGCACCAGAAGGAATTTGATTGCCTTTACTCACTGTTTCTAGGCTTTTACTGTTGTCTGCTTCTCCAAAATCTTAAGGGAGACTGTGGTTTAAATAGGATCATTGTTAATATACAGTAAAAGGTACTGGAGGTAGACTATTGATGATTCCCTGTTTTGGTCTTTTGTTTGTCTATCCCTTTGGTTTGATATCTCTTAGAATAATAATGGTCATAAATGTCTATTCCAAATTATGACTGATTCACTTATTGCATAATGAATGTGGTAAGAGGTTTTTTTAAGAAAGAAAACTAAAAAGGTATAACTGGTAATAAAATTTGCTGAAGATGGGGTTGGTTTTGTCTATGCTACAGTTGTTTACTAAGCTACAGAGTTGAATTTCTTCCTACTGTGTATGATGTCACCAAATAAGACTGAGGAACACAGGAAAGCAGAGTTTGGTATCAAATTCTGTGGGGTCCTTTTTGTAATAAATGTTTGTAATGACTTTCTAAAACAAGCTACAAAAGATGACATTGTCTTCAGATACTGACATAAGCACCTCTGCATCTTAGTGTAGGGATTGCTCTGTATAATGCCTTTCTACTATGGAGACATAGAATCATTTAGGTTGGAAAAGACCTTTCAGATCATTGAGTCCAGCCATTAGCCCAGCACTGTCAAGCTCACCACTAAACCATGCCCCCATTGGATGGCAGCACATCTACATGTCTTTTAAATACCTCCAGAGTTGGTGACTCCACCACTTTTCTGGGCAGGCTGTTCTGATGCTTGACAAGCCTTTTGGTGAAGATTTTTTTTCCCCTAATATCCAGTCTAAACATCACCTGTCCTAACTTGAAGCCATTTGCACTTGTCCTGTCTTTTGTTATCTGGCAGAGGAGCCCAATGCCCACCTGGCTATTGCCTGCTTTCAGGCAGCTCTAGAGAGTGAAATGTTCACCCCTGAGCCTCCTTTTATCCAGGCTAAACACCCCCAGCTCCCACAGCTGCTCCTCATGAGAGTTGTGCTCCAGACCCTTCACCAGCTCTGTTGCCCTTCTCTGGATATGCTCCAGCACCTCAATGTCCTTCTTTTAGAGGGGGCCCAGACCTGGACAAGGATTCGAGGTGTGGCCTCACCAGTGCTGGGTAAAGGAGTCATAACTTCAGAACTTGTTCTTAAATCTGCCATCAAGACAGGCTTAGTGAGTATTTTGGTGCTTGGCAATATCTGAATATCCAAATACTTAAAAAGGTACATACCATGTAGTTCTGTAAGAATAATATAAACAACTAGAGTTATGAGGATTAAACTCTTCCACATGTGTAGAACTCAAGTTTCCAGCACCCTTCAAGTGTGGTGGTGCTTGGTTTTGCAATTTAAGAGTAAGTGTGTCTCTCCTGCAGCTACAACTACTTATCTGACTGGCACTTCTGAAGCTTAATGTAGGCTTCTCAGGTGTGCTAATTGAACTTTATTAATTTAAAATGTCTTAACTATGTTATGAAGAGCAAGAGAGCGTTTGTTTATATTTTAAAGAGAGAGGGAGGAAAAAAGGGATTGATATTTCTCGCTTGTTCTTCTCCAGATCCGTTACTTAAGAAATAAAGGTCACTTCCTGAGATTGCAGTAAAAACTACAGACAGCTTTTATAAAATCCAGCTGCTACAGACTACTGAGTATCTTTTGTTCTTTAACCACCCAGGCACCTACAAGTTCAGCTTTCAGTCTTGGGTTTTAAGGTTTCTCTGTTCCAAGCCTTGATGTGTTACATAGTATACCACTGGGGTTTTTTAGTTCTGAGGTTAGAGAATTATATTTAGGGCAATTTGTATCAATTTTGAGTCACAGAGATAGATTTATTAGCAAAAGAAAGTGATAGCTCTCTCTTTCTCATGCATTTCAGCCCTATCAGTCTACTGCTATATCCGTATATCCTGGCATGTATCCTGGTGTATATCCTGGCATTCTACTCTTGTTAGCGCTGAATATTATGTAATATTTTGTATCTACCTTCTATTTAATTTCCTAGTGTTTATATCCAGCTGTGATTATTTTGTTGCTTGTTAAGTGTGAGTCTTGTTACTTTTGTAGGCATTTAGTAAAATTTCAGTGGTTAGAAAAGTTTGATGGGTAATTATAGTACCTGTTATGAATAGTGGAGAGTTTGTCAAACAACATATTTTTGTAACCTATTACATTTTATTGCTTCCTAAATAAAGGAAACACATGGGCCCTGTGGGTACCTGCATCCAGCTTGTTCCATGACAATACACATCAGTCTTTTAAATCCTGTTGTCCTTCAAAATATAATGGCAATTTATGATTGTGTTTTCTCTGAAGGGTTGTGACCAATGTAACCTGAGCACTTTTAAATGACTTAGAAATGATTTGTTATATGATGATATGTAGTTTAGAACAAGGTAATTCTCTTAAAGTTTAATGACCAAAATTGTCACTTTTTTTTTCCTTTGTTTTTAATCATCTACCTTTATAAATTGAAATGGATCCGATAATAATGAGGCTTCAGTATTTCCCCCTCCTCATTTGTAGTAGTAACAGCTCTTTAGTGAACCAGGAATGCAGAAATAGAGCATCTCATAACTAATTGAGAGTGAAATGCACGTGCAAGTAGAAAATTATTCTTCTTGCTTATTTTTATACTCAGTATTTTAACAGCTGCATATTTCAATTATGTGTGGCTAATTAGAAGCCTGGCTTAAAGGCAATACTGCTCTGGGGTTTGAAAAAGTACATTGGGCTACTTATAAAAAAATGAAGTTATGAGTCTATTTTCTGGACTACCCCTTCCATGCAGCAAACCATGTTTTGGTGGATGAGTTCTCCATGTGTACCTGGAGAGATGAGGCATTGCCTTCAGTTGTATTTTGGTTACTCAAGCACTCTTTGTTCATCAGATCCTTTTTTTCAGAGGAGGCTAATATGGCCCTTTAATCACTCTCTTTGGATTATCAGATTGTTAGCCTCTTAAAATCCACAGATAAATATTGGTGGGGTTTTTTTATGGTATTAATCTTTATTTAAGAAAATCTGTAAAAAAAAATTATGATTGTGGTTTCCTGGTGGCTCTAGGCAGAAGTGAAATCTCAAAGTCTTACATACTTACCACTGTGTACTGGTAGACATTGAGCAGCTACCTGCTGGTCAATAAGTCAAACTCTTGTTCTCTCTGTTGCCTCTTGCACTATTCTCTAAGGGTTTTGGCTAAAGCATCAAAGCTTCTCTCTTAAGCAGTGGATGAATTGCAAAGTCATTTAAATGGTGTTTAGCTTTTCATGAGCTAGTTTTGGGCTTTGTCAAGAGAGCTGTGGGGTTTATGCTGCTGTTGGGCTGCATGGTCTGAATGAGTTGAGTCTTTGGAGAGCAGCAAGGACCAGTTTTACACCATGGTCTGAGTCTAGAACTGTGACTCGGAAGTGGGGGGTGGAACTGCTGTGTTGAAGATAAGGCTTTCAGAAAGGGGAACTGAAGATGCTTTCTCGATTTATACAAATCATGCTTGAAAGAGCAATTGCAATGTCAGGTGAAATAAAAGAGCATTATGTAAGGGGTCTTGAAAAATCCCCAAGCTGAAGTAATCAGGACAAGATTCAGTCCAGTTTGCTGACAGTTTGCTTTCTGCACCCTTCCTTATGGTATATCTATTAAATTTCAGTCTGACTTTAATAGAAGAGGTAGTAAACTTAGTGATTAACTGCTAATGTGATAGTACTAGCTTTACTTCAGAGTGAAACAGTATGTGTAACAATTTCACACAAATAAAATATGCATCTTCCAAAAATACCATTCTGAGAATGTGAGATCTTTTTTTTTTCATCCTGAACTGGTGGAATATTTATTGACTAATGGAAAATGTTAAGCAGAATTTTGCCAGCATTCAGAAATACATTAGCAAATACAGCACAGAGCACATCTGAATTATGTTCAAGGCTGTTTAAATAACCCAATTGTTACTTCTAAATAAACACCTATTAATATAATGTATTTGGCTATTAGTGAAGTTGAGACTAGTTCAGAAAGGCCTTTTGACTTTATTAGAGTGGGAGTATTGAGGTGGTTTTTTTGTGTGGATTTGTTTGACTTTGTTTTAGTGGTGGGTTTTTTGCATGTTTTTGGTTGGTTGGTTTTGTTTTGTTTTGTTTTTGTTTGGTTGGTTTTTTGTTTGTTTGTTTGTTTTTTTTTTAATTTAGTATTTTTAAACTGCTTCTATCCTCAGAATAGTCAATGCTTATGTTTTTGGTGCCCAGAGATGCTTAATTCCATATGGGCATTTGCTGTGTACAGTTGAAAACAATCTTTGCATCTTGTGATTTTATTTTTTTTTTATTTAAGACCATCTCTTTTTTAATGGATTAAGAACAGGAAAATAACTCAAAAAATAAAAAGGTACAGAAATGCTCAAGAAGAGCACAAAAGGACAAAGTCAGACTCAAACATGATTTGAAATGACATTGGTAGAACTTTATTTTCACTTTTAGAATCCTGCTTATCCACATGTGCTCTCTCCTGTACACAGATAACCATTGACTTCAAGGGGGGAAACTTGATAAATGTGGACAGAATCAGATCCACAATCACTAACATCCTTTTTTACCAAGTATAAAATACAGATATGAGCATTTCCCAGATGTTTCAAATGTTTTCATTGTCATCTTTTGAACCTGGATTTGATGTGGATAATTGAAAGAGTCATTGCTTACTTAGAAATAGGGAAAAATAAATGTTTTACAGTGTTTTTATTGTGCGTGGCCAGATGTCACGTTATCACACTGCATTATTTTTCTTTGAGATTAATAGTGCTTTATCTGTCTCCCAGATGTATGCAACACCTGCTAGTTTAATATCTGTCTAGGTCATTGTTACTGAAAGTCTCTCTACTGTGTGACTGCTGTAAAGATATATCCTGTATAATGACTTTGCTCCATTTTATGCTGTTTATCTTTTCCAGCATTTAGAGGATATATGTATTGATCCACGGAGATGCGGGAAAAGTCCTTAGCTCCCTTCTCTCTCTTCTGGCAGTGAGAGTGTTTTCCAGCCCAGTTTTAGAGTAGATGTGAGAGCAGAAGCTGTTTCCTGGTTTGGCCAAAACCTCTGTGCCAATGCAGACATCAGGATGGAGAGTAACAGATCTGTCTCTTCCACCTACTAGTTCTGTCAGAGGAAAAGAGAGGTGCAAATTTCTTTCACTATCCCTTTATCCTCTACATAATGTTTCTGGCATCCATTTAGCTCATGAATAACTGCACTACTTGTTTCGGATGCTCTTCACAGGGTCTTGCCAAAAGCAACGCTGTGAAATAAGCGAGGTTCATGTGAGGTGTCGTGGCTCCCCACTGGGCTCTCAGTGGCAGCGCTGAGTGATAATAACATGGTCTTTTTGTTTTCACTCTGCTGCGGTTTAACAAGCCCATGTGTAACAGTGGAGATTAATTCAGCTTTCCGTCTGCTGGCTTGGGACAGCATTACAGCACTTTGCATTAGGAAGCTTAGGTTTACTATTATATGATGCAGTAGGACTTATAATTATTTTTTTAATTTATTTTTTAGGAATAATTTGACATAGGAAAGCTTCCAGCCTGCTTGGCTTCCTTTGGGAGTGTTTACCCCTTGATAATTGGCAAAGTAAAGAACCTTTCTTGTGCTATGTAGTCTGATTGGTGTGTTTTGTCTGATTCGTACCAGAACAGTGCTTATGGTGGTGGTGCTAGTGGTAGTCCCAGGTGGAATAGGGCTTGAGTCAAGAAAAATCTAGTCCTGCAACTGAGCCACATTTGCTTAATTTAAACATTCCTATGGATGTTACTCTTTTAAGTGGTGAGGGTATATGTGCTTTTACTGGTCCAG
Source organism: Sclerurus mexicanus (assembly GCA_013396755.1). NCBI lineage: Eukaryota > Metazoa > Chordata > Aves > Passeriformes > Furnariidae > Sclerurus > Sclerurus mexicanus. Next base: position 422,682 of record VWZF01003333.1, read on the forward strand.
AGGAAAGGAAAACTTGTTGCTGTCCTTCTCAAGCTCATTACTGAGAATGAGGGGTGTCTTTGTTCACTCTTTGTAGCAGTGGTTTCTTGTCTGCTGCTCTCTGTATGGGATCATCAGAATTGTTGCTGGTTGTTTAGAAAAGGTCTTCCTTTTCCAGATTCCCACACTCTTAAGGTTTCAAGACTTGTTGCATCGATATCCTGACCTCATGGATTTTTTATTTTTTTTTTATGTATTTCCCTTCTCAGTGAGAGGAAGGGTATAAAAGAAAAAAGTCTGAGCAGGATTTTTGTGTATGTCTCACTGTACAGTGGTTTCCTCATTTTTAATGTGCTTTTGAAGTGTTCTATGCTGATTGACCAAAAGTCATCATCATCTCTATTTCAAGATGATCTGTTTCAGACCCAATGAAGAAGGTTTTTATTTCTCATGGACGGGATCTGTTCAACCCTGTTCTTCTCAAGTCCCTCCACTATAGAGGCAAGCACATCACATGGAATGGATTTGTTTTGTACTGTGGCCTGCGTTGTGCTGGTAATTATGCTGTTACAGCGCTTCACGCTTCTGCCCCTGTTCTGGGCTCTTGATCACAATGTGTTCTCTTGTAATGAACACAGAAAATTCTCCTGCCTAGCATGAAGTTGTAAAGAAAATGCATAAATCTCCCATTCTGCAGCACTGCATAAAGATGGACTCTTACTTTCAGTACTGTGAGATCTACTGACTTGTGATGCTCCTTCAATAACTAGTTCGGTTCTATTTTAAGACTGTGGTCCAGCACAGAGCCTGGATTACCTGCCTTTGCAATGAAATGAAACAGATGAGGTGAAAGATCCATGTATAGATCTGAAATGGTTGGACAGATCTGCTTACTCTCTTCCATAAAATTATTTCAAAATCGCTGTGGAAATGCAGTGTAAGAGTTAGATGTTTGCTCTTGCTGATGAAGCTGGCATTTGTATTTGCTGTGATGTAGTTTAGTGGGTTTGTTAATTAGTTTTAATATGTGATTGAGGCTGCTTCTGGTATCTATAAGTAGATAGGGACTAAAGTTGCCAAAAATGGTTGTCATTGCAGCTGCTTCCACTTTATGAAGAAATGGAGTGTATTTTTTCAGGCTCAGATGAGTATATCTATGATGCAGGAACAACACTTGCAGATAACGCCAACTATTTGTCATTTGCATCCAGTTCAGACACTGTTCAGAAGTCAGATAAAATTAGTCAAAATTAGTTCCTAAATGTTACATTAAAATGTGTCCTTTCATTTAATGTCATATTTATCTTGAAGTCTGAGGAAGAACATGAAGTTGCACATTTATTACAGAGCTTTAATAAGCTTCTGCAACTAATATTTGGAAAATAAAAATTATTCCATCTGCTTGCTGTGATTTCTCAGGTGTCTAGGTAAAAGAGCCAAGCTATTTTGGTGTGCACAGAGTAAATTCCTGTTCAAATGTCAATAAAAATTTTCAAGTGTACCTTTAAGTCACTCATTCGTAACCTTCAAACTTTTGTAAATTGAAATGATCTTTACCAGATATGTACTTATATTTTAGTAAGCTTAAGTATCACAAGTGGTGGAAAGGAATAGAAATTTTTATTAGGGGCAAACTTTTGAAATGTGAAGTTGCTGAAATCTGGATAAAATTTCAGCAAAATTAAGTTAAATGAAACATTTTGTTTCCATAGCAGAATTATGTATTAGATGATTTTTAACATACTGAAAAAATCCTTTTGAAGCATTGTTCTATTCTGTGGTTCCCTCTTCAATGTGACATTTCACCAATATCCGGATTTCCCTGCACTATAAAAATTATATCCCACGTCAGTGTTTTAGTAAATTTTGGCCAAACAGAGTTACTGTGCTGCAAATAACTTCCGATGATATTTTTGGAAATTTTTTTAGGAGGTGAAGGAAAGGTCTGTGGGGGTGAATATTCGTCAAAGCAGCTAGTTTATTACATGGTCCATCAATGCAGCCAGGCATCTTAGCTGGAGTCAGCAAGCAAAGGCTAGCTCTGCGTTTCTGTGTTTTGCTGGGCTGTTTTGCTGATGTGAGGAGCTTGGATTTCTGCTGTAGCTGTGAAATATGTGCTTTTCATATGTTCAGCAGAAAGTTTATGGATCATATGAATCCTAACTTGCTAATAACACGGACTGATGTGAAGAACAAGCTCTCTGCCAGACCTGTTGGCTGAGGTGTATTTCACTTTGAGTGTGCAAGCTGTCCTCATATTAGTGATATTTTTGTCATGACATACATGGCTGGTGTAAACCAGATTCTTTGTATTTTAACTGCATTGCAAACAAAATGGGTCAGGGCATTGCACCTGGGTCAGGGCATTGCACCTGGGTCAGGGCAATCCCAGGCACAAATACAAGCTCGTTGGAGAATGGATTCAGAGCAACTGCTGAGAAGGATTTGAGGGTGCTGGAGGATGAAAAGTTGACATGACCTGTCAATATGCATTCTCAGAAGGTCAACTCTGTCCCAGGCTGCATCAAAAGCAGTGTGGCCAGCAGATCAAGGGAGGTTATTCTACCCCTCCACTCTGCTCTCATGAGGCTCCATCTGGTTTACTGCATCCAGCTCTGAGGCCTCGAATATAAGAAGGATGTGAACCTGTTGGAGTGAGTCCAGAGGAGGACCATTGAAGTTGATAAGAGAGGTGGAGCACATCTATGAGGGAAGGCTGAGAGACTTGGAGTTGTTCAGTCTGGAGAACAGAAGGCTCTGGCAAGACCTTAGAACACCTTCCAGTGCATAAAGGGACCTACAAGGAAACTGGAGAGGGACTTTTTATACGGTCCTGTAGTGATAGGACAAGGGATTATGGCTTTAAATTGAAAGAGGTTAGGTTTACATTAGGTATTAGGAAAAAATTCTTTACTATGAGGGTGGTGAGGCACTGGAACTGGTTGCTGAAAGTAATTGTGGCTGCTCCATCCCTGGCAGTGTTCAAGGCCAGGTTAGATTGGGCTCTGAGCATCCTGGTCTATTGGAAGGTGTCCCTGCCCGTGGCAGGGAAGCTGGAACTAAATGACTTTTACTGTCTCTTCCAACCCAAACAAGTCTATAAAAATATCTGTTTTATCTGAAGAGAGTGTGCCATTTGTCTCCCTTCCCTCCTAAGTTTCAATGGTCTGTGCTCTTTTCAGGACCTGATAAAGTGAGTTTTTCTCTGAGCTGGTGGTCTTATCTGTGTATTATTCAATATTAGATTACTGCCACATTTTAGAAGTACTCTGGCTTCTTTGTCTGGCTTTTCCCTTTGTCTCTTCTGTTCTACTCCAGGCAGTACTCAGGTGTCGGATGGAAGCATTTTGCTAGCTGGGGGATACCAGGTTCTTGCTGTTGGTGGAGGTCATCACTGCAATTCTGGCACACCCAAAGCAGGCATGACCTGCTGTGAGTATTCTTCTACCTACTGAGAATCCAGGTGCATCTGCCTAGTTCTTTGTGCATGTGGGATAAAAGCAGTGAGCAAAACACGTACAGTTAAATGAAAGTTACTGCTTTTACCATATATCTCTGAGGTGATAAGAGGTTTTGACATATATCTCCTTAGTCCTTCCTCTCCTAGGAGGTTCCTAGAGAAGCTTGAATGATTTTTACATTGAAAAAAACATCAGATTTTACTGGGAGGAAAGACACTTTTTTTTGTTAAAAAGATGAAATGTTGCGTGAAAAACAGGAATAAAAGAGGAGCACTGAGCGTAACTTTTTTGTTCAAGTGTGCCCTGGCAGGGAGAGCCTTTATAGTTGGGCATAGCTGTTGTGACAGCAAACTGCATAGTCCCGTCTGATTTTGGGAAGACTTTTGCATTTTACAATCCTGTAAGAAATACCATTTGTCATAAGGATCTTCAGTATAGGGTAGAAATGACTGGTATGTCATTACTAAATGTTTACTGGTAGCACTGGATTAGCTCAGGCAAGATATTAGGAGGGCAAGTAAGGAACAAACCTTTTAATCTGTTGTAAAATTAAATATATAATTTTGCTCTTACTATGTGTTTTAGTAGTGTATGATGGTTTTTTTTTTGGTTGGGTGTGGGTTTGCTGTTGGGTTTTTTTTGTTGTTTTTTTTCTTTGCTGTATTATTTTGAGGGTTTTTTAATGCTCTGTCTGTCTTCTGTTTGCAATTGTACATTTCTCTTAATGGCACCATTTTTTAGTAAGTAAAAGAGTGTCTGCTGCAGGTTTTTAGCATCTGTAAACAATCTTTAATTGTTCAAAATAAAGAGCTAATGGAGGAGTGACTGTATATACTGCCTAATGATCTCTGGCACTTGACTTTAGTTTTGTGTGTTACTATTTACTCTGTAAATGTTTTTTAAAAATCAGAAAAATTGCATTATACATTATGGAGGAAAAAACCTGCATATTGAGATGAACATCTAATATTCAGATGTTTAAAAACTAGCAGCAAAGTGCTAAAATATTGTTTGAAATCTCTAGTTCAACACCCAGCTTCATCAGCTTTTACGTGCATTGATTTAATCCTGTTTCCATTGCAAACTTCAGAAAAATATAATGCTTATTTGTCAGTGGTTTCAATGTCCAGTGGGAAGCTGTGAAGCACTGTGACACGGGGGCCATCAAGATTCTTAAGTTCTTTTGCTGTGTACTTAACCCCACTGTGCACGTCTTGAATTGAATTTACCCATTGCTGACCTAAGGAATACCACAATGTAATTAGGAAAGATTATGTTGGAAATAGGAAATCCTGTGCATTATTTAGTTTTTTACGTGATCTGTGTACAAAATATTTTCTCCTTTCTCTTTATTAATTTAAAAAAAAAAAAAAGCATTGTATTTCTTTATAGCTTTCCAGAACCTTAGATACATGGTTTCAGTTTGTAGTCAAGGATCATGTCTATTTTAAATTTTATTATTGAGACATTGGTGAGAAGATGAAACAGCCTGGCAGCTTTTTTCCCCCTCCTTTAAGTGAGTATTAAACAGTAGCGCACTAGAAAGCTGTACTTCCACCCTCAAAACCCTCCTAACGCTGAACTCACCAAATTAGTGACCATACAACCTGAACTTTGCTGAAAAATACTAGATAAACTGTTCTTTATGAAGTAGAGGAGAGGGTAGAAAAGGTGTTATAGGTGAAGACTCTTTTTATCTAGCATAGAGGTCAAGCCCCACCACAACTGAAAAATATTTGGCTGAAAAATCTAGAGGTGTTCAAGCTTGATAAGAATACTTGTTACTGCTTATGTTATACTGTAGTATTAAATTCAAAGTTTATAGGACTAATGAATTCAGACTGTTGCTTCCAATTACATTTTGTCAGGGTTTGTGTGACCTGCTTTCCTCTGTTTGAGTTATGAGCAAAATTATTGAAGATCACAGAGAATCAATAAACTTTAGAACTAAAATTCAAGTAGTTTATTTCTCTAAATCTAAACTAATAGAAGTGTATGCAGTTTTATGAGAGTGTTTGAGTAGAATATGCCATGCATATTTTAGCTCATTTATGATCCAATATGTACACATCTAGGGAAAAATAAGGAACTTGCTTGTCCTGTCTATCAAGATTGTACATATTTGTTAAAAAAAGAAAGGGGAACATCCCCCACCCACCCCAACATATTTACTTTCCGTAATAAACTATGGTATTTCTTGAGCATGTTGGGCTTTACTTCCTATGTTATTCATGCTGTCACTGTGCCTAGGGCTTTACTAAAGCTAGTGAATAAATGCATCAGCTGTAGCTGCACAAGAAACCAGTTCAGCTGCAAGGTTGATTCTGAATTACATCAAGGGGTGCTTGGAAAAGAATCAAGCAAACCAAAATACCTACATAGCTAGGAACTGTAAATTTGCAGATGGTGATAAAACTGCTGTTTCTTCTACTATAATGCACTATCCTGCATTTGGCCCTCTACTCCCCTAATGTGAGTTGAGAAGCCAAAGCCGTGAAGTAAGTAGGCTGCAAGCGATGAATGCAGTGGGAGTCAGCTTTGTGTGCTTGGGATTGTGGAAGTCTCTACCCTCTTGTTACCCTGATATCTTTCCAGGACAAAATAATGCACCTTAAAATGTTATTAAGTCCTATCTGTTCATATAAAGAAGGATGATTAGCTTATTTAGATGAGGATTAAGTAACTGGAGATAAACTCCTGTAAAAAAAAAAAGAATTAGATTTGGAGGGCAAAAAAATTACCAGGCCTTAAAAAAATGTAAATACAACAAAAAATATAAATGTTTCCTTAGATGGGATTAAAGCAGAAAATATGTCTTTGTACTTTAAGGTGTCTGTTAAGTACAAAGGGATTAAAAAGAAAATTCTGTAAAAGGCTATTTGTTGCATGCTCACCCAGAGTGGATTCTGTTTTCCTGAAGATATCCTCCCATAGTCTCCCACACTAGTCATGGACTGAGATGTAGCTGGAATAAGTCAGTGCAGTCTGATCCCTCCTCTTACAAGTGTAAAGGATTGCAATAGCATTGTTAAAGGTGATCTGGTTAGGAATGTATGGGTGTGGAAGCATGAGGAGGAGTGAGTTGCAGGAAAGGGTCTATAGGAATGAACATATCTAAATGCAGCTTTTCCTGTGACCTGGAGTCAAGAGGCAAATGTCAGTGATTAGGCCCTGGTGACCCTCAGAATGGAAAGATTGATCACTCTCAGCTCCTAAAGGCTACAAGAAGCCCACACAGACCTGCCTGTGGCTGCCATCCCAACAGGAGGACTCATCCTGGGAGCTCCTTGGCTCCCACATCATCATGGGAAGCCCTGGATGAATGCCAGTAACACCCTGGCCCTGCAACCTCACCGCTGGGCAGACTGCTCAGACCTGTGAGTTTTAGTGTTGAATATTTGGACACGAAAGTAGGAGTGTGAGTGAAGACAGCTTTGTTTAATAAACAAACCCACCTTCCTGGCCTGTAAGATTTGCTACAGTGACACTGTGATAATGTGAGCAACGTTTCCTACGTGCAGACAGCAATCAGCATCTGCTCACCAGTGAGCCATTGCATGCATTTCTCCTGACGTAACTAAAGATTATGGGAGTCTTACAGGGTCTCTGTGGGGTGTTGCATATGTTTTTCACAAATATTCCATCTGTGAGCAGTTAAGTACTGGAAAAAAAAAACACTTAAAAAACCAAATGAAAACAGAAAAACACAAACAGAGAAACTCAATCACCAAGATGTTGTTAATGCTTGTTCAGTGCATTAGTCCTGGAGTGCTGCCTGGTGGGAGTGAGTGGGATGTGAGAAGGGAGGGGGACTTACTGGTCTGTGTCTCCCTGCAGGAGACCCTTATGCCATAGGTATCAGGTCAAAACAGTGACAGAAGTTGTTCTTGGTTTTGTTTTAAATGAAAAAAAAAAAAGGAGAAGGTTTTGCTGCATCTTCCTCAAATGTTTTGAAAAAAGATGTGGATGGCTTGTGGGGTTTATAACATTCCATTCTTTTTGTTTGAAGAGCTACATCCTTCTTTAAAAGGCTGAAGATAAATGATAAACACTCGTGCATTTCACAGTCATCTGTGATCTACTGAGTATGTAACTGTTAATTTCTTGCTTTGTATTTCCCATCTCTTGCCTTGGGTAACATGAATTAATAGAAAAAAAAAAAACAAAAACAAATTAAAACAAAACCAAGATGGTTTGACTTGAACTTCCATTCCATGGTGTCTCTTTAAAACAAGCTACTCTTCCTGCATGGAGAATCCTTGCCTCTGTCATTGCTTGCTGTTAGGCTTTGGGAAGTCTTTCTAAATTTCATGGGGTTTTATTTATTCTTAAACTTGGGCTTTCATAAGGTTCTCTCATTGGCATGCAGATGTTGTGGCAGGACAAGATGTAGTTGGTTGGTTACACATGGTAGCAGAAGTTTCATAAGTCTGTGCAGGGGTCATGATAAAGTCATGGTTCGACCTGAGTTTGTTTTCCTTAAACAGTTGTAAAGACTTCCCAGCCGTAGTGTGAGGAATTTTTACTTTCCTTTCTATTGTGCAGCTCAGAGGTGAAAGGTGTGGTTTATACACTGTTCCCAAAAACTGCTGAAGTGTGTCCTGTGTATCTACATGTTGGTGTAGTGAAGAAATCTGAGAGAACAGACACTATGACACAGTGATAGCATTAGAAAAGTTAATTCAGCGGGATGCCTGTGTAAGCCCTGCTGTACCTAGGCAGAATAATGTTTGGCATCGTAGATCAGTCTGGAGGAGAGACTTAACTGAAGCAAACAGACAGTGGAAAAATTTTATGTTGTTTACATGAATTGATGTTGATTTGATGTAAGGAAATTAGCCTGAAATTTGATTCCTAAAAGTGTTAAATGTGTTTTCACCAGCAGTAAACTGATCATTTATTAGTCTGAGTCTAGTCATCTGTTCTTTTAGCTGCAGGGGCGTAGACTGGAAGTTTTCTTGTGTAGGAGAGAGATCTTTTTAAGTGATTCTATTGGAAGTACCTCCTACTGGTGGTGAATGAATTCAATTTTCTGAAAGATGGTATGGGTAATGCATCCAGTAATGTATTTATTATGAAGACATAAATATTGCGAGGTAAATGAATAATTGTCATGCTGACGACCTTATAAATTCTTAGATGTACTGGCTTTTATTGTTCTTTCAGGTATTCCTATTTTTTTGCCACAAATTGGCATCCTATTTTATTTAAATTCTTTTAAAATACCACTTCCTACAACGTCAAAGAGATTTACTCTATCAGGATTGCTATTCATTATTCTACTAGTATTCAGAAAGAAGCTGTGTGGTTTTTTTCAGTTAGATCCTAGAGGAGGATAAGGAGAGACAAAGCAGAACTAGTTTTAAGTCAATCTATCATTTTCCATTTGAACAGAAAAGTTTACTGTTCACCTGGTTTCCTGCCAGTTGTTCCTATGCTAAGAGGATTTTCACTATAGAGTTAAAATAACTTGAATTTGATAAGGGAGATCCAAACTAGTGACTAGGGCAGTAGTACAAAGAATAAGGGAGTCATATGTTGCTTCGTGAGCACGGTTTTTCTCCTGAAATGCTTATAGAGGAGAAATCACACATTTGCAAGCTAGTCTTGCAATAACTAAAAAAATAGCTATGAAACATGGCCATCAAATTATTATAAAATATGGCTGTCAATAGGAAAAACATTTAACATGTATATGACATTAAAACAATATTGATTTATGCTTTATAACTCACAGCTACTGATGAAATTTTCTTTGCCCCACATTCTAGCAGTTACAAAGGCTCACTTTCTCAGAGGCTTAGAAAAAAATAGATTTTTTACTTTGAAAGCAAAATTACATGCTTTTTAATTTTAGCAGTTGAGAAAAAACATTGTCCAAGTGTGTGCTTATACAAGTACTTTATTTTCTTTTGTAAAACTAATATGTAATACAGAACTTAGTTTAGAAAGTTACTGACTCAAGACTTGTACAATTCTGCTTGCTTCCCCTCATAGAGAAGAGTGTACACCTTTATCCCATGATTAATTTATTACAACTAAACTTGACTAACTTTAGGCTTCCAGTCTATAGAGATGGTGTAACATTATTTTACCTGAGGAAGAGGAGGTGTGGTGGACACCAATGGCCTTGGACAGTGAAGGAAGTACCAAGGAAGGTGTGGAACTGTGTTTAACATAGAATGGGAAAGCTTCTTCGTAAGCAAATGTCTGGGTCTCTGCACTGAATGATACTGAGGAAAAGCCGAAGACGAGAAAAATGTCTTGCTGTGTGGTGATGCTTAACAAATTATGTACAGAAAGCGTTCCAAAACTGGTGGAAAACATCCCGTGCAGTCAGACTTCAGCTTTCTACTTGATACAGCTACCTGTGTTAAGTTTTAAATTTAATTACTCCAGTTTAACTAAACATTTCTGTTTTCTTTATTGTATTTACTTTAGCTAAAGGTGCAAGATTTAATCCCAGATACATCATGATCTTGACAAATGTAAAATAATTTTGGATTTTGGAGATTTCTCCACAAAGAGGAGTGTAATTCTTGGCCTTGCTCTAACCAGAAAGGAACAGCTTTGGACTTTTTCACTGGGGAGGAATAATATGTCAAATACTACTTAAAAGAAATCCTGTCTTTCTGATGTTTAGAATGTATAGATCCTATCTGTTTATGACACGTGTTTATGGACATAAGCATTGATGTCTTTAATTCTTACTCTTGCTTGTGATTATTCCATGTTATATTCTTTATTTTCTATGGTCTAGGGAATTATTGCTGAAGACTGAGCAATGACCGTATGTTGCATAGATACTGCATTGGTAAAGCAGTTTTCTGGACCTGGAGCTTTTATTCATTCACTGGACTCTTGGTTGCTGAACTTGGATGTACCAGGTGGCTGTGAGAATTGAACTGTTCTCACAGTTTAGTTGAAACTAATCAGTTTTTCTTTTTCGGGTTTTACCTTTCTTATAGACCACCTGTTTTGTTAAGCAGTGTTACAAAGCTCTGAATATCTCTTGTGTTTTCAGAGGTGGAAAGCTGTAATAGTGTCTCTGTTACTGTGTGGTATCAGATCCTTTTTTCCATTTGTTCTCTAATGCCATGTTTCAAAACATTGAGCTCTGTTCGGACTTTTTTAATGCTATGAATGTCACAGGCTTTAATAATCTCTCAAACCTTTTTGGCATGAAATAATTCTTTCTGGCAGTGAAAATCTGGCAAATTTCAGGTCATTTAATTTTAAAACAATCCAAATGTTTGTAAATTGCTTGAAACACAGTTGGTACTAAAAAACCTGACAACAATTATCTTTGCCTTTTGCTATCCAGAATAAACAACAAATGCTAAGAATCCTCTTATTCTAATTCCTCCATTTGACTGTTCTGAAATAAAGGATGAAATGTAATTTATGTCTCTACAAAATCCTTGAATTTAAAAATAGTGTGATACCTTTAAATGGAAAGGCATGGTTGTCTCTGTTAATGATATGTGTTACCTGAAGCAGTGTAGCTTTCATGCTATTCAGCATTGCTGACTTATTTCTTGCAGACTAATTAGAGTCATTGGGCCTGGCTTCAATGAGGCTTTGAACTGGTTCTTAACTGGGCAGGGTGTCTCAATTACTTAAATGCTGAAGGTATGATACATCAACCTGGTTTATTAAATAATATACTTACCCTAGTACCTTAAAAGCTTTAGAATCCTAGCAAAACCAATCCTATACAGTAGTCCCCTTACAGTATATAGTTCTTGTGAGGTGGTTGTTTGAAACATACTATGCTCTTGTACGACAGCTGATTTGGGGATGCTCCCCCTTCACCCCACCCCCCCCACCCACGCAGTCCCTGAGATGTCCCGTGGGAGAGACACACAGAGACCACCAGAGAGGGTGCAGAGAGAAAGAGTTTATTCAACATCGTCCGGGGTATTTATAGGTTTAACAACCAATGGGGAAAAGGTTAACTAAGGGCCAATAAGGGGACTTCACCTAGCTCTACAAGAAAAGATTCCTGCTTACTAAGGTAGGGAGATAAGAATTCTCCCAAGGGGTTTTGGGAAGAAGAAAGGTGATTCAGGGAAAAAAAGACAGGGAATCCATGTTAAAATACAGTGAAAACTTCAGTTATTGGGGCATCTTGGCTGGCTTCTTCATCTTCTTCACAAATCCATTTCTGGCATGACTTCTTCCATTCCTGACATATCCATATCCAAGATAGAGAATCTGGGAGATCAAGGCTGTTCCAGGGAGAACAGTGGGTCCGAAGGGATGTGGAAGCTGAAATTGAGACACCACAGAAAACTTAACCCAACCAGCAGTTTTATTACCAAAAGTAGCCAAGTAAACAGGAAAAAACCCAAGAGAAAGAGACAGAAGAGAAAATAAGCCCCCAGGTGCAAACACCCAAATTGCCTGTGTGTTTCCCATGGAGTTGTCTCACTGACCCCCAGAATGCCCAGACTTCCTGAGCAGTGGCTGCATCCTCAAAGGTCAGCAGGTTCACAGGTGACAGTGGGCATCCCCATCAAGGCAACATTGTCCTGTCATGTGAAGCATGAGTCATCTGCCTTTTATCTAAATTGCCAAAGTGACCTCAGTTGGGCAGGTGTGGCCATCACTGCCCAACCAGGGACTCTCAGCACCTCCCCCCAGTTATTTATGTAAGTAGGACCCTCTTGCACATGTTTGGGGGCATTGGTGCCTGTGTGATGTGCTCCAGGAGGTCTTTATTAAATGGGTCTGGGGGCTTACTTCATCCCCCTCCTCCTCTCTGTCTCTTTCAAGTGCCCTTGGAGGGCCATTAGCCAATCATGAGAGCCCAGTTAATTTTAGTTTAAACAGAAATGCCTCTCTCAAGGCCAGAGACCATCTTTATCAGCCTGTTTTCCCATAACTTGGACAGGAGAAGCACAACTCCTCACAGAACTCCTCGACACAGACCAAACTCCTCACAACTCCAAACACAGACCAAAAATATCAGCATCTAATTCCACCCGAATACAAAGGCACAAGGGGTTTATGCAGGCATGGCCATATTCTAAATAACAGGATTTAAATCCATGGACCAGTCAGCACTACTGGTGATGGAGAAATGGCTGTGGCAACTCTGTTAGATTCCTACTTGAACAACTTAGAAGTTTAAAAACAAAATGAAAAAAAAACAAAAACAAACCAAAAAAAAAAAAAACAAACCAAAAAACCCCCAAAAAAACCTTCCCTCAACCCTTAAATTTAAAATCTGCTATGTCAGTAAATACCAAATGCTTCACAGCATTTCAAAGCTCAGCATCTGTTTTGCAGCACTATTAAACTGTGTCTTATGTATCACATATCATAATTAGGCTTTTTCAATGTAGAATGAGAAGAATTAGAAGAGTAATTAGAACATAAACAATACAGAACCTGTGCTCCTACCTACCAAAGCTTAGGACCTTCTAAGGGAACATTGGTTACGATTCTGGCAGCAGAAACCAATTCTCTAGTAAGCAGGATCTCCTGGGATGAGCCATTATTGCTCAAAGACCAGCACAACAGATACATAAGAGAAGTTCTACAAGAACGTAAAACTAGAATTTCATTCTGGACCAAAGGTCAGTTAATCAGTTTGCAGAGAGTGCACCCAAAATGACACAGCTAAGAATACAAAACTTTTACTGTTGTCAAGCCCCCCACCTTGCTGACATTCAAACTCACACACTCAGTGGGAAGATGCCAAATTATCATCAACAGCTGCTTATTTTGCCTGTCAAGGGCATGTCTTTAATGTACACTAGAGAATGGAAGTATTACATTCTGAGAACATTTCTGCTTGCACCAAGGAGGTGATTGTTTAGTCAGCAAATTTACACTCTAGGGTTTTTATACCTGAACAAAGTGCGTCCTCCAGCCTCACCAAAAATAACTGGTGTATGTGGTGGCACTTGGAAGTATCCATTTCCTTTCTGGACTCTGTTCTCCTGCTCACCATTCACTGTTAGGAAAAAAAAAAACAACCCATCAGACATGACAGCAGTGAGACTGTGGGCAGTGAGACCTTAAATTTGGGCACACATAGACCAAAATGTGTCTTTTTCACCTACAGCTAATTTATTTCATAAATTAATGAAGTCGTAAGCTTCAAGAAAAAAAAGAAAACCCCCATTTCCAACACACAGCAGGACAGAAAAAGAAACAGAGAGGAACAAGATGAAAACAGGTTTGTGGAAGGCCTATTACAAAATCCTTTGAGAAAAGGAAAATAGAGCTCAGGAGCCAAACAGCAATTACTAGTTTTTATCATTTCCTTAACAGAATCCTGAGGATTTGTCAAACTGAACAATACTAATACTAGAAATCAACTAAAGAGACTCTGCTAAGACTAGTTCTTCCCCTCTGTGTTGACAGTACAGAACTCTGAATAATGTGTGCTATGATCTTCTACCTGGATTTGCCAGATGTCAAAACAGTGTACTAGGAAAGCTTAAGACTCACAGTTCCTTGAAGTTTCTGCATTATAAATTCAATTTATCATAGCTAGTTACAGCAGGATGGTCTTCAAACACTGAAGAGCCTGATTCCAGATCAGGTGCACAGGATAAGATTAAAGAAAAATCAGCATTACTTGTGCAGCTCTTGAACAGTGCAGCTTCCAGTCAGTCAGGTATCTTGAAACACAATATACAAGAATTCAGATGCCTGACTTGCACTTGGGAAAAATCATCTCCATTACACTGCAGCATCTAGGTACTGTATTTGAACATGATGTTGAATTCAAGCAACATAAGAAATTTAAATGGCACAGTCTCACGAAATGAATGACTTCTTGGCTTTGAACCAGAAACACATGTAGTGNACTCCTCGACACAGACCAAACTCCTCACAACTCCAAACACAGACCAAAAATATCAGCATCTAATTCCACCCGAATACAAAGGCACAAGGGGTTTATGCAGGCATGGCCATATTCTAAATAACAGGATTTAAATCCATGGACCAGTCAGCACTACTGGTGATGGAGAAATGGCTGTGGCAACTCTGTTAGATTCCTACTTGAACAACTTAGAAGTTTAAAAACAAAATGAAAAAAAAACAAAAACAAACCAAAAAAAAAAAAAACAAACCAAAACCAAAAAACCAAAAAAAAAAAAAAAAAAAAAAAAAAAAAAAAAAAAACAAACCAAAACCAAAAAAACAAAAAAAAAAAAAAGAAAAAAGAAAAAAAGAAAAATACAAAACCCAAACCAAAATCACCAATTCCTGAAAACAACAAAAAAAGTACAACCAAAACCAATGTTAGGCAAAGAATTAATTTGCCCTGTACAAGGGACATGCTAGGAGCTGTTCTCTCTCAGAAGCCAAATATCTGCTTGAGCTTCATGGATGGTAAGTGGGAGGGAGTCTGCTGTTTTCCACAACCATGCTGCTAAAAATATTGTTACACTTCATTGAGATGGAGTAAAAATATGTAATGTGCACGGTAATAATTGCAGACAACATTGTGCTGGTGTTCTGTTGCTTCAAGTTGAGACTTTTTAGAAGGGTGTCTACTACCACTGACATGTAAGGCATGCCTGTCCCTATGTGGCAGTCAAACTTAATCGTAGAGAACAGTACAGGCTAACTGTGTGTGCGATAAACACTTTCCTTAGTGAAAACCAAGGCTGACAGAAACTGCTTAACCTTGGCAGACGAAACTAGCTGGCTGAAAAAAAAAAAAAAAAGGCATTTCTGGACTGAATCTTGGATAGAAACATTACATTAATATTTCTACTGTGGAAGTGTATACATGCTAAGAGGGTTCTTGTGCTGGGAGTGAAGGAGAAACAGTTCACAAAAAGTTAAGTATGATATTTCTAATTTCTTTGAAAATAAGTGACCCTTAAAAAAAAATTTAAAAAAAAAGCAGCCTACACTGTGACAGTGACAGTGCTTGTCAATCCTTATGGTAAAGTATTTCTGTGACTTTCAGTACCATATTAAGATTTTAGCTGCTGAAAAATTTGGTTTTACAATTTGTTCAATGAATATTTAGAACTTTTCTCTTTAGGGTGCTAATTGTATTAATTTCCATTTTGTCAGGTTTGTCATAGCAGTCTCAAGCATGGTGCTGTATTTCCTACAGTGGCTCGTTAAAAAGCCCTGAAAGGTATCTGTTACTTCCCTGAGGGCTGGGGAGTGATTCTCTCTTGATCTGCAGGCTCAGTGTATGGGAAGATGAAACCACGGCTGCCCACCTGCCCTTGCAGAGGCAGACTAGTTTCTTTTGTGTGTCTCTAGTTCAGAGGTACTCCCATGTAGGTGAAAGAACAACTGGGCTTTCATAGCTTGCATGTAAACCAGAGCATTAAAAATGTCATGAGTAATAGGTTGAATTCCCAGCCTGATCAGAGAGACCTGTCTAAAGCGGCTGTGTCCATGTAATTCTAGCAATGCTGCTCTCTGGTTTTGTAGCATGATTTTGTGAAACACTTGCAATCTTGGCAACACGTGGGCAAACCCAGTTGTTCAGTCTCACTTGGCAGGGCACAGAGGTATATATTGATGCAATACAATGTCTTCCAGCATATGAAACTTGCTAACTCTTTTACAAGCTTCTGTAGCAGCTGTGGAACAACTGCATCCAGAAAAGAGAAAATAATGAAACAGATTGTCTGTGTTTTCCAGTCTCTCTACTGACAAATCACGAGCAGAACAGATCCTGTTTACATCCTCCACTGGAGGACATGATTTGTTGGGTTTGATATTGTTATCTTTGAAATTTTCTTCTAAAGAAAATGGAGAGCTAAATAACCACTGTATTCAGCAGTTGGATCTCACAGGTAAGCTTGCTTAACATTTCAAACCAGTGCCTGCAAACTAGCCTGAGTTGCCTGATTGAACTGGCATTTTCTTGATTTGGCCATTGGAGTAATTCCCTTTTAAAAGGAAGCTTGCATTTTCTGAGAATATAGTTCTGGAAGGAAGGTCAGGTGTGTCTCTGCTGCTGTATTAAGGGGCAGAGGGAATTAATAGCATTAATGAATTTGCAGTAGTTCATAATAGCTCATTAGTAGCAGTCTCTTGAAGTAAGCTGTATTTTAAACTTTTTTCAGTGATAAAGATGATCCTCTTACAATGCTTAGATACCATTTTGTTGTAATGACATGTAGTAAGGCTTAATTGCTATTATATAAAGAATAAATTACAACAGTATGACCTGTACTGGGCTTTAGAAAGTCATCATTACAATTTCTTAAATAAACTTTTTTTTTTTCCCTTGTATGTATGTTTTTTTTTTTTTCATTTTTGTTGTTGTGTCTATTTGTTTTTTTTTTAAACACAGGTGACATGATATCAAAGGTTCTGTGTAGAATTATTTTTTTTTTTAAACTTAAGATTAAAAATCTCATGGTTTAAAAATTACACTGGTTTTAAATATAGAAATAACTTCAGAGGATACAAAATTTGTAACTTTTTCATGATAAATTTTAGCCTTCAAAGAAATGTAAGAATTGTATTCACAGATAATTAATTCAGCAAATGTTTACTGTAAGCTACTTGTACTGGAAGATTTAGACTAAAAAAAAAAAATTATTACTTTTTAAAAAATTTTAGATATGTGGAAGAATTTCCTTGTTTTATTTTTCTGTGGGTTCTCTGGTGTTTTTAAGAGAACTAAAGCCTTTCATTTCTGTTTGCATTCTCTGCTGTTAGAAAAATTCTTGTTCCTTTTCTGTTATCTCTGTTTCCTTTATCTGCTGAACAGTGGATTGTATTAGTATTTGAGCCTTTGTGCTTGGATAAATAGATGGTTTGTTTTGTAAATGGTAGAGAGACTGATAGTTTGTGTAGCCTGTGTGTTGTTCCGGGAGAGAAAGATGGTATTTTGCAGGTGGTTATGTCTCACTACTTCTTTCTGAAGGGTTAAATTGCTTGGGCTGTTTTTCCTCACTCCTGCATGTGGCATAAATGAGATTTTCTTTCTCTTTTTAGTCAGAACCCTCTTTATGGCAATGTATTGATTCCTCATTGGAGGAACAGAGTTTAGCCATTACTCAGAAGTGCTACATGAAGACTCTCATTCTCCTCCACTCCTTTCCCATTTTTGGCACCTGTTATGACTGTGAAGTATTTTACCCATTTCATTTTGAAGGAATAGTGCATTCTTGCTGACTTTTAGAAACAGACAGAAGAGGAAGTGGAAAGACTATGCGGAACTAAAATTCAGTATTACACAAAGAATGTATAGCAGACTGCATGTGCTCATGTCTCCTTAATGGATCTGTGAGACAAGTCTCTGTTCAGAGAGAAATCTTCTTGACTAGCCTCCATGTCTGTGCAGTTTTACTCAAAGATGGTTTTTTTTTTTTGACTTTGCATCAGTTTGTGTGACTGTTAAATAGACAAGTGCACACAGTTCTAATGAAAAGGAATGAGAAGTGTAACACATGGCTGTCTCGTGGGAGAAGGGGTTCTGGAATTGCAGACCTGTTGGTTGAATGTGCCCTGAGGAGTCTGAAATCCTGCTGGCTTCACAACCAACACAAGATGTGCTGCAACAGTCAATGCTGTTCAAAGGTCCCTTCCTTTGGAAGTAGTGGTCCTGTTGGTCTATTGAGTGTGTCGAGGTATAATAACATTGCTAGATTCTGACACAAGAACTGGATGTCTGCAGCGTGGTTGTCCTTGCTTGGCATTTGAAGAGGAATGAGCAGTTGGGGCAAGTTCTTTGAGTAAGTGTGTGGGATGGGACAACCATTGTTGTCTTCTCTCTGAGGGACTTCTTTGTAACTCAGTTGTCATTGCTTTTGCCTTCCTGAATATTTTTTTTTGGCTAGCCATAAATGGTAACTTGTATACAGAAAAGATCCTGCTGACTGCAACTGCTTTGTATTTCTGCTGAGACCTTCCTGGAGTTTATAGTCAGCATTTTTACTATAGTGAAATTAATGTTTTATTGCTGCTTAATGTACAGGAAGTAAATCTTGTGGCAGAGTTGCTTGTTACTTGCCACTTCTTAAAATTATTTTTTTTTCTTCTTCGTCTCGCTCTGTTGTTTTCTGTAGAGAATGGTGCTTTTTCTCTGCAGTTGTAAGTGAATTGTGAGACTCAGCACCCTGAGCCATATTTCCTTCACATTTGGTTTGCAGCAAATGTTTTAGATTGTGTGGCATCTTCCCCAAACCAATTAACATTAAAATCTGTCAATAACAGTTTAAGCAAAAGAACTTAGCTTCTAACGTGTCAGTCTACAGTGAGCAATTGCATTTTTGACAAAATTTAAGACAAGTACCTCTGCTGTTTAAATTATTTTTCTATTTAGCTGAGATTTTCTTCTGCTGTAATGTTTACTGTCTGTCTGGTGAATGTATTCCCTAAACATAGGCATTGCTCAAGTACAATCTCTATTCCAAACATTTTAGAGCCTATAATCTCCCCAATCAAATACCTGTCAGAGCCAAAATCAAATTTCTACAATCTCATTTTCCTCAGTCTCATGAACAGTAGAATTACTTCTCCATCACTGTAGGGAAAACAAGGAGGATTGCTCTGTGGTGAGGGAGGGTTTTTTAATTCCCATGATCTCTCCCCTCTCCTTAATCATCAAGTTGAGCCATTCTCCACTGCTTCAGGGGTGCTTCTGGAGAAAGTGTCTTACGTGCTTCCCTACTGTATTTAAAGTTGTTAAGCCATAAAGATAAGGAGAAATCTGAATTCATTTTTTTTTGCAATAGCAATTGATTTTGCAGTAGCACATAGAAAGTCAAGTCAAGGACAATGTTACAAACACATAAGAAAGAGCAGCCTCTTCATGGAACTGTATGGGCAGGAGATGAGCAAATTTGTTTAAAGTTCAGTCACAAATGTAGGGTCTTGCAGTGTCCCCTGGCAGCAGGGAAAGCTGATAGCATCCTGGGCTGTGTTAGACGGTATACTGATGGAAGTGTTTCATTCCCCTTTTTGTCAGCACTTGTCAGAACCCATCTGGAATATTGTATTGAGGTTTCAACACCATCTTCCCTCCTTCCCCCAGTCCAGTTCAACACAGACATTGAATGACTGGAATACATTCAGTGGTATATTCAGTGGAAGGCCACCAAAACAGTTGAAGGCTGAAGTGTGAATCCTTTGAGAAGATGAGAGAATGGAGCTTATTCAGCCTGGAGAAGATGCTTCAAGGGGGGAGAATCTAATGGCAGCCTTTTATTACAGACAAGGAGACAATCTAGTAAATAGAGGTAAAATAGAGTAAAAAATTCACTGATGTGCTTGGCCAGAAGATGAGAAACCATGTACGTAAATCAAGATAAGAGGCTCAGACTTAAGGAGAAATATCCATTCACTGTGAAGATAATTAAACATTGAGAGAGGTTGCCTAGCAAGGCTGTGGAATCTCTGTCCTTGAGATTTTTCAAGTCCGACCTGACAAAGCCCTGAACAACCCGATGTGAATTCAGTGTTGGCTCTGCTTTCTGTAGATTGGAGTAGATGATCACCTAATTCCTTTCAAACATGACTTACACATTGATTCTATGAATCAGGGAAGATCCTGGGAATAAAAGTATTTACTGTCAGTGATCATTTTTTATGGAAGATAAGCCTACTTCCTTGTAGCTGATCAAGAAAAAAATGTCAAATAGTTTTCAAGAGGCCACATTTCAGGTCTTCTGAGAGACTTATCCCCCTGACCACTGGAATTATGTCAGTGATCAAGAAAGTACAGAAAATTGAAATAATTATCAGAGTATGGGACAGCTTCTTTGAGAGGGATAGCTGAAGGAGTGTAAGATAAATCACAGGGAACATGGGGGATATGAACTTGGAGTTGGTGTCTCTCTTGCACTTAAATGCAAATGTGGTCATCAAATGCACTAAGCAAGAAATAGGTTGAAAATGCAAGCCAATGATTCTCCCCTAGTAAAGGTAGTTGGGTGAAACTGCTTGCTGCAGCCATCAATTTAAAAATAAGTCAACAGATAAATAATCTTGTGTTAAAAAAAATAATTTGGAAAAAATAATGAAAGAAAAAAAATCAGTTGCAGGCAGATAAATAGGATTCTACCACAGACTTGGCAAGAATGTAAGGGAGAAAACATCTAGTTTTGACTAGTGGTGAAGACAGAATAGGACACAGTATCTGACTATTAGTATTGATTATTAGTACGACACAGTACCGTGTTCTGATTCAAGGAATAGTCTGTTACCTAAGTATGAATTGTATCAGCTCAGAATTTGCCAAATTTGCAAACTTTAAAATTACATGCTGTCACAGTCTGACAACTGATCAATGATAGATTGGTTGATTAATACAGATGATCTGAGAGCCTGGAATGATCATAAAGATGTGAAATCAAAAGGACGCTTTTTACTCGAAGAGGTCACAGGGACAGTTTCCTCATTGCTGCTGGTTTTGTTGATGTTCAGTAGCCATTCAGCATTAGTCTGGCAAAAAGTGTTTTATCATTGGATCTTTTCCACAGTGTTTGCATCCTGTTGTAAGCTTATTTTTCTGTTGTTAAGAAAAAAAAGGTCCTTTGAAGATGTCAATAGTCATATCATATGTGTAGAATATGTAGAGCAGTAACTTTTTGATAATTTCATGTAATATGGTCAGAAGGAAACTATTTCAGACTGCAAAAATTTATACGTGGACTACTTTATCCTTTGGGCAACACGTGAAGCACAAGTGAATGTGCTCATACAAAATATCCAGTGTTTAATCACATTCAATAATATTCAAGATCCAGACTCTTACTGGACAATCTGAGTAGGCAACTGAAGTCCAAATGCCAAGAAAGTGAGCTTTTTAAATTAGCAAACTCTTGTCCAGTGTGCTTCGGGGCAGTATGTGATAGTCTATAGGAAATACCCAGTACAGAGTCAAGATGTATGTAATTTAACAGTGTGCTTTGAATGCTGCAAATGAGCATAGGCTATGATGGTATTGTAACAAATTTATTCACTGTAAATTTTTCTCAATGCATGTGGGATTTTTAATCACCAAAACATGTTTCAAGAACTGCGGATAGAGAATTGCTCTAACAGCTTCTTCATATTTGAAGAAGTTTTTGTTAATAGCAAATATGTGATGACTGCCTGATATGTAGGAACAGAACTCCAGAAATACTAATGAACTTCCACAGCTTTATGTGCTTTTTTCTACTTTGGATTCAGTGTATATTAAATCTGTTCTGTGTGTATAGCATCCAGCAGCTGCCTTTGAAGTATGTGTGAGTGGGATACAGAGGACAGTGAGAGGGAAGTACAGCCCTGACTATATCTGCCAGGAAACAGGGGTTATATTCCACATGAAGTTTTCCAAGTGAGGATAGGCTGTATTTTGGCATGCACTTGGTATTTCACACACAGTTCTCATCTTCTCTTCAGTGCAGAAACAAATGTCACCATATTATGCCTGTAGTTGGAAGATGGTTATGTCCCACGTGCTGCATCCTTTGCATTGAGCTGTATCTGGAGAAGCCAGAAAATTTATCTGTATATACAAGTTTTAAACTATCCTCAAAACTGCTGTTAGTACAGTATTTGCATGGCATGACAAAAAGCAACATTAAATTGTAATTTAAACAAAAGAGGCAATACTTGGAAGAAACAAGTGCCTACGTGTGTGCACTGTAAAAACAAAGATGTGATGCTGTTAAGCAAATACACTCCTTTGGTCAGATTTTTTTTTTTGTTTTGTTTTGGGGTTTTTTTTAAACAGAAACCTAGTCAGTGACAAAGGATTGTCCATTATTGGATTGCAGAGGTTCATAGCTAACAAAATTTGATTCTTATATATAACTAAGATCATCTAAATACAGTTATTCCATTTGCTTTACTTTTTTTTTTTTTGCTTTCTACTTGCAAACACTTGCTGTGAAACAAAATATTTAGAGGTGCATTGTACTAGCTTTTACTTAAATAAACAAAAAACAATTAATAAAAAAATTGTGTAAACATGTCGCTTCCCGAAGCTGTAAGCCCAGACATACGTGTTCAGCTGTGAATAATCAACTGGAAAACTCTCTACTCATTTCTACTTTTAACATCTTTTGTGCAGCTGCATTATAAAAAATATGTTAAAGATTTTGGATTACTTTTATCTGCCTCTGTATTAGAGGTCTCCATACCATATATAGTTTTCTGTTTTGGAGTTAGTTTCTGTGCATGAAATCATTCTTGGTGTTCCCTAACCTCCACATGTAATGATAAGTCGTTCAAGTCAGATGGTTATATTTCATTTGTATGCATTAATTAGAATTTCTTTTATTTAACAAAACAAAAACCAACACACACACCCCCCCCCCCAACAAACACAAAAGACACACACAAAACCCCAAACAGCAAAAATAGAAATTTAATAAATAACCTGAATGGTGTAATGAGAATTTGTTGGAGTACTCTGCAACCAGTTGGAGAAAGCAAATTCAGTATTCTGAACAATGTTATGTTTCACATACACTGTCTGTTTCTCTTGAATGATAAAATGATTATTTTGAAACATTTCTGGGGATAGTGAAATAGTCTTAGCAGTGGAGTTGATGAGGTGTTTATGACAGACAAGTAATGTCAGATGAAGATGTGCTTAGTGACTAATTGCTAGGAACCAGTTCATATTTTGTACATGTGTTAAATGACAAAAGAGACTGTAAGTGTTGCTGATACGTTAACAGGTGAATTTAGACAACAGGAGACATTTGAATGTGTCTGCCACAAAAATATCTTCTCTATAACTTATTGACGTTCAAAAATGGCATCAACATGTATGGGAAGATGACTTGTAACTGAGGAAAATGTAATTTGTTATCACCGTGCTAATTATGTTAAAGTAGCCCTAAAAAACACAAGTCCTGCTCTAGAATGTGGGGGAAGGCATAGTGAAACAATTGCTTAAAGAAGATGTTAATAAGTCAATAATTCTGTGTATACTGATTGTCAAAAACATAACCAGTTTCAATAACATGACAAACATCACACAATTACGGTGGAAGAAAACTTTCATTCTCAATGCCCTTACCAGTTGTTTCAGGGTTTTTAACATCCATTTCTGGAAAAGTGTCAATAAGAGAAGATAAATAGTAGGAACTGGGGCACTCATTAAATATGTTTTGTTTTTGCATTTAGAAACTGGTAGCTAGAGGATTCTGAGAAAATCTGTGTTCAAAGCTACTTTACTAATTTGCAAGATGATCGTAGTACTTGATGGTTTGTGTCCATTTTACAGGAATCTATGATTATAATTGTATGACACTGAGAACTGCTTCTCTGAGACCATACAGCACAAAGCAAAGATGAGATGTTTTGAAGTCCTTTGGTGATGTGGGTTGAATTTTTGTAGCACATGTCATTCCCAAGGAGAGGAGGGCCCTGTGTGCTGTTCACATGCCTCCATCAGAACTTCTCTTGGTTGCTGGGTATGTTTAGATGGGTTTTAGAATAGGAACACTAAAAGATTTGCAATGAGATGATGGAGGCTGAAAGGCTAAACATCCTTCCTGGGACAGATTCTTTCACTTTTGCCATTTCAAAAGCTGAAAGGTACAACCATCAGCCAAAAAAAAGACTTGATTAAAAATATATTCAGTTCCAAACATGGTCATATCTTCTTCTGTAACTTTATGACACTTCAAAGCCATGCATGTGAGAGTATTCATTGTTGACTTCATACAGAATCTGCTGTTGTATCAAGGTTTCAATTTCAGCTTCCTCCTTCGTGTCAAATATGACTATGAAAACAGTGACATCACAGAAACATGGGTAAAGGAATACTTCAAGACTGCACTGCAAGATATTCAACAGAACTGGAAATTAATATTTTTTTTTTGTAACTCTTTTTGATTCTGACAGCAACGTTTTTGTTTTATTAATAACATACATTCTCATGCCACAGTAGTGGCATCAACGTAAGTCTCTAGCTATACCACACAAGAATCTTTTGTTCCTCCTACAAGGAAAAATATATATAGCTAAATTTCTTAGTTCCCTTCACTTACCTGTAGTTTGCATACATTGAGTTTCCCTCTTCCTGTCTTGGTTTCTCTTGGTGTTTTTTTTTCTGATGTTTCTTTGTTTCCCACTTGTTAAACCAAGTTTGAGGACTTGGTTTCATTAACTATGACATTAAAAAGAATCAGTGGGGTTACTGGCATGAGAAAAACTTGCAGAAACAGACATTCAAGTAGTACTATAGAGAAAAATCTTGGAAATTCATATTCAGACCCTAATTCACTTCTCTGTGTTGTCTGCTTTCCCTCACTAAAGACTTGGCAAAATTCTTTTTGTTTTGTTAGCAGTCACATCTGTTCTTCGATTATTTCCTGTACCTGGATAATGTTCCTGAGATATTTCCTTATATCTTGCATTTTTATATATGTAGTGCATACTTCTGTGGAACTTGTGCCTTAATCAGAAATGGCTTGTCTTGAGCTGCCAGTTACTGCACAGGGATGGCAAAAATGTTCTGTGGTTTAGTGGCTTGTTTTAGTCTGTTTGGCAGATGGCATATTGAGACAATAAGCAGAGAAAGAGATTGTAGAGTAAGCAAAAAACTTACACCTTTCTGAGCAGACACCTAGTTTCAGGAATACTTCACTAATTAGTGTTTTGTTCTGTTTTTTTGAGCTGACTCAAACTTCCCAGTGCCCAAGGAAAGCTGCGGAATGCTGTCAAACTGCTGGTTTTTTTTTTTGTTTGGTTTTTTTTTTTTTAAATAACCATCACAGAGCTATTTGTTCTAGTACTACCCTTTTGTAAAAGGGTTTAAAAATGTTTTATCCACCTGGAAAAGAAAGCATTTGTCTCTGAAGGAATGGAAGAGCTTAAATTTCATAGTAGCAATGTGAATATATAATTAATATTTCCTCCTTGCCACTATAATAGAAATTAAATGGTAAAACAAAGCATTTTCTCTGTGAAATGCAATTGTAGAGAAAAAAGCAGTGCTGCAGAGATGGCAGGTTGAGCGTTTATGAGAAATTTCCACTTGATTTAGTAACCTATTTGGTGAAAAAGGGGATATTTCTATTAAGGGCACACATGAGGAAAAAAAGACAAAAAAACCAACCCCCAAACTATTAATCAAATGTTCAATAAAATTGAGTTTCTTTATATTTTGCTTTTTCTCAACCTAAAGATTGCATTTTTTAGAAAATGCAAATATGTACGTTGACTCTGTGTCGTTTGAACTGGTGGGGAATTTTTTTAGGAGGAATTCCCTAGGAACATCCCAGTCTTGAGTGTTCCTTGGTTCTGGGAAATATGCTTCTCCGGAAGAGACATGTGTGCAGAGACTGCCTGTGCTTTTTTAATGAGATGGACAGTTGGAGTGGGTGCTTGATGCATTTCTTCTGACTGGCAATACATGTTTGAGGTTGGGGTAGGAGTTGGCACATGCTATGGGAAAGAAATGGAAAGCTAAAGGGGTAACCATTTGGTTTTGGAATAACTTTAGTAAATATTAGTTTTATGCATGGAGGCTTAGTAATACTAAGAAACATGAGGCTGATCTGTGACGGAATCACAGAATCAACCAGGATGGAAAAGACCTCTGAGGTGATTCAGTCCAACCTATGACTGAACACCACCTTGGCCACTAGACCATGGCATTGAGTGCCACGTCCAGTCTTTCCTTAAACACCTCCAGGGATGATGACTCCAACACCTCCCTAGGCAGCCCATTCCAATGTTCAATCGCTCTTTCTGTGAAGAACTTCTTAATGCCCAACCTGAACCTCCCCTGGGACAGCTTATGACCATGTCCTCTTGTCCTATTGCTAGTTCATTCCTCAGGTCTTTCTGCTGCCTCTGTCTGTCCTGGGAGTTGTCTTAATTATTTGGACTTGTTGCAAGGGTGTTTGTGGTCTTTATTTTCTAAGTGTGCCAAGATTTTTTTGGTCACCCTTTCATAGGCTTATATTTTGTGGACATAAAAATGATTATCTTGGAAAGGTGAAATTTCATGTAGTGTACTTTCAGGCATTGGCATGATTTGGTTGAAGAGTATCTGTCTTTTTAGTGAGTTTGGAAGAATTTTCTGTTCTTGAGTTGGTCTTCCTATTTCAGGGAGCAAAAGGGATGGATACATATCCAGTCACAAATCTGTAAATATATAGTGGGACAGTTCTCTGATGGATTAAAACACATTAGCATTTAGATTATTTCTATAATTCTCTGACAAGTGTCTCAGTTTTGTGGTGCAACTTGATGACATGCAAATATTTCCCTAAACAAATACTAATTTTTAAGTTTTTGTATGTTTTGCTACTGCGTATAGAACTGAATAAAAAAGAAGGCAGTGAACTTTTTTTCACAGATGAAAATTGAACTTCCTTCTCGATGACACAATGGTGTAAATTACTTGAGATTGTGCATGTCTTGCAGAACAGCTCTCTATCTTCACAATCAATCAGAAAAAATCCCACTTCTACTAGAAAATTTTTGAAACTTCTCTTTGTAGTTGTATTTGATGGACTACTGTTCAGTGGATTACAGAAGACCTAGAATGTTAATATTTGCCTCTCCTCTTTTCTCTTTGTAGTTGAGGCCAGAGTAGTTTCAAGTGTGTGTGCTTGGACAGCTTTAGTAAACAGAAGAAAATTTGATTCAATGGTATTGTTTGATAATGGATACATACATTGTGTATAAAATAACATTCTTATACATTAAGTAGTTTAGAGTAAAAGAAAATTATTAATTCATACAGAGAAGGGTTGGTTTGAATTAACATGAATTCAATCTCTAATGTAAAGGTCAAAAATGTTAATTGTTTCCTCAAGTGAGAGATTTGGTAAAGATTAAAAAGTACTTATGTCTCAGGCTGATAGACTAGTTACTGATCTCCTATGATACATGAAGAATGGTATTCCTAAGATAACACATTTTACTTAATCTCTCAAATCTGTAATTCTGAAAAGGAAGCTCCAAATGATGCAATATTCTTCATCAAGTTCCCAATATTGATGTGAAGGTGATTTCTGAAAGTTAATTTTCTATGTGTTCTTAGTATTCTGTGTTCATTTCAACATTCATTAATTAATCCATTCAGTCAGAATTATGAGAACTCACATTATGAAGTTAGTATGTTTATCCAGAGCAGGCAAGCACATACATTTTCCATACAGTGAAGCAGGAATAAAGCACCTATACTGTTTAGACACACTGCAGCCCTGTGTCACATTGACTGCATCAATGCAGCGTGCAGTCATGCCTTCTTACTCTGTTAAAGTTTGTTTGGGCAGCACCTTGGGATCAGTGCTTGTGCTAGCTGTGGATGGAAAAATGAGTGGTGGTGGAGATGGTGTGTGTTTTGGTTTAATTGGTGTTTTTGTTTTTTCTGGCCAACAGAGAGAGGAGGCACAGGGAGGACACTGGTGCTACTGTGTCAGTTACTGTACAGCTTTGAAGGGAGAGCAGGAAAGGGGAGCACTGTTGGGACAGAGCAGGGCTTTGTGGTCTTGAATACAGAAAGCAGAAACTAAGCAATCATGGTTAGAAGTGTACAGTGTTGCATTACACCTTATACATTTTGTAGGTCAAAGAAGCACACCTTACATACAAAGGCAAGAATTTATTGTTAGTCTAATTGAAATCATAGCAGTCTAATCAAGGAGTGTCATTTTAATTGAACTAATAATACCAGGTTATCTTGGACAAAAAAAACCCCTCATTAACATTACATTTAAAGTTGTTCATACATGTCCTTGAATCGACCCCTTTTGTGCCATGCTCATGTGACATCCCCTGGGTTCTGAGCTTGGTGGCATTAGTTTTCCTTGAGGACAGTGGGGCAGGGGAGCAGCAACAACCTTGGCCCTTCTCTGAGGTGTAGTGATACTGTCTGTATGAGGGGGAAGCTTCCCCTTCATCTCAGGTCTCTTTAGGATTGGCTTTATATATTTGCAGTCTGTTCAGCCACTCTTTTCTAAATGACTCAAAGGGTAGTTGCACAAGGACTGCTTATTTCACTTAGACCTTTATCATGAAAAGGTTAAAGTGCATCATGGCAGTCAGCACTAAGCGGTAGCAAAGGAGCCTCCTGTCAAGTTCTAGAAAATAGGCCATTGTAAAATCGCAGAATCATAGAATGGTTTGGGTTGAAAGAAGCAGTAAAAGTCATTTAGTTCCAACCTCCCTGCCCTTGCGGAGACACCTTCCAAAAGACCAGGTTGTTCAGAGCCCCCTCTAACCTGGCCTTGAACATGGCCAGGAATGGGGCATCTTCAACTTCTCTGGGCAACCAGTTCCAGTGTCTCACCAATCTCATTGTAAGGAACTTTTTCCTAGTATCTAATCTAAACCTACGCTCCTTTAGACTAAGACCATCTTTGCTTGTCCAATCCCTACCTGCCCTTGTATAAAGTCCCTCTCCAACTTTCTTGGAGGCCCTCATTAGGTACTAGAAGGGCAGAATCACCTGCTGCTTTTGATGCAACCCAGGACAGGATTGGCCTTCTAGGCTACAAATACATGATGCTGTGTCACGTCCAACTTATTGTTCACCAACACCCCCACGTCCTTCTCCTCAGGGCTGCTCTCAATGTCCAGAGTCAGTGTCCAGCTATTGGAAATAATCTTCCCACCCTCTTGTGACCCTTATCAATATTTGCAGTTACAGCTAAAACACCCATAACCATTTAAAGCATTCCCTGGTGAAGCCCCATGGCCAGAGGTGTCAGGTTGTTGGGCTGCTGATGCCCATTGCTGATGCTGCAGCTGTAGGCAAGAAGTGCCATGTGGGGCATGACACAAACACCATGTGCGCTGAGGAGATTTGGTGCTCAGGGACAGGATTGCAAGGCTGGGTGCAAACAAAATGCAACTCCACATGGACAGTCTATCACAAGATGTTACCTACCACTCCACATGTGAGTCTATGAAGACCTCTCTTTACCCTAAATCAGGTAGTAACAGTTCAAAAAGTCACTTTTTTTGCCCCAAGTTTGTGAACCAACCAAGCCAATTCGGGCACACAAGAGAAAATTGAAGTTTGAAGCACATGTTTCCATTTTTGGCATTTTAAATCTTTGATTGCTCTTTAAGCCTTTAACTTTAAAATGTCATTGATTTTCATTAGAAGGCTTTGTAATCTATTTCAGAACTGCTCTCTAAAAAAAATAATCTATGTAGTTAGGGAGTTACACCGATTTTCTGTGTTGGCCTCTTTCCACTTCTATAAATTGTGACTTAATCAGGGCTACTGAACTGAAATAGATTTTATAGAGAGTAACAACCCATTAATAAGATCTTTTGCTTTAAATAAGTCTTTAATTGCAGCTCTGTACAATTGTGCTAGAGCAAAAATATTTGTTAGTGCCATGAGTTAATATTGACTAATATGTCTTCTTTGAGAGAAATACGTGACAAACTTTATTCTAATTTTTTTAAGGGAAGTACAACCAAATGGGAATCTAAGCCTTAATTCCCAAACCAAGTGCAGTTCAGGCATTAACACTTTTTTTTTTCCAAATGTCTGTCAACTGAACCTTGTGTAGCAAACTTGATTCAGCAATTTAGAGCTCTAAATTTTTAGAATAATCTACTTCAATGAATTTGCAAGCTTTGGAAAACCCTGTTAAATCTTTCTGCCCTGCTTTCCATCAGATCCACTGCTGGGAGATAAAAAGTCTGCTGAGCTGAACTATGAAAATGAGACAGTGTCCGTACTCAACTTAAAAAAAGGTTAATCTAAGTAGACTACATTGATCACCCCCTCCCCAGTTGTCTCTCTTTCAGTCTCCATATCTCATTGAAACACCTGAAGCATTTTTTGCCTGATAACTCTTACATAAGCTGCCTTTAGAAGGCTTGCATAAGTCTGGATCAGCTATATTCTGTTCATTTTCATATTTTATTTGAAAAGGGCCCAGCTGAAAACATTTCTCCTCTCCCTTTCAGCAGACCTGTGAAAGTGAGAGATTGAGAGGTGTCATGGTATGTTGCTGCAGAACAGCTTGATACAGTGATATGTCTTTAGCTGATTAATGTAAGCACTACTCAATGGTGCATAATCGTTAATTCTAGTATAATGAGGTGGTTGGGCTGCTGCTGCCCTTATTCTCTGTCTTTCTTGTTTCTTAATTTCAGAGTTTGTAAAGGCAGTGACCATGTTATTTCATTGGGACAGGAGTTATATTTCTCAGCTGTAAGCCTAGGACATGTTTGGGGGGCTCTTGCACTTAAAAATCATGATCAAACTGGACCACTGGTTCCACGCTTGAGACCTATAAAATGATGTGTCATTTTTTATCAATTTGAGCTTCTTTTTGGTAGTTATACTCAACTCTCTGGTGGCCATACAGTTGATGTGACATTTCTCAAGGAAATGCATTGCTTTATTGATAACAAGCCATTTCTTCTATTGATGTGTCACTTAGTGAGCACAGCAGTGACATGGCTTTCAGTGGTAGTTTTTGTCTGTGAAGTGGAACACACCTTGGGACATCACAGTCAGTGTGTATTGACACAGTCAGAAAGGAGAGAAAGGAGATCACTTAAGTCTCTGTTGATAATAGTTGTACTACCAGTTAAATGTACCAGCCAAGAGCAGCCTCCTGAGGCTTGTGGATGTGGCTGAGGGATACTCCAGGCATGTGTTGCAGCGGCTGTGGAGGTCTTAGTCCTGAGTGACCAGTGCAAACTCTTCTACATCTTGGAAAGATTTAAATGTAGTTGAAGCTTAAATACAGAAATCCCTGCATGGAGTTTGACTTGCTTTGGCTGTTTATTGGAACTAGGCAACAGGTTTCTGGGTATCTTTCCCCATGCAACCGTACAGTTATTAAAGTGTAAAATGCTCAAAGATCTTACCACAGACATCTTACCACATTTAGTACATGCAGCGTGTAGGTATCTGCCCTATTTTCTGACCAGCTGGACTTTCTCTTTTAGAATAGCTCAAGCATTATTAAGATGCTGAACCTCATTAGCTCCTATCCCAGATGGCTATAACATTCTAACTTGGAAGTATGGCTCTTTGAACAGAAAATTTAGGATCTGTATTTAATTGGCTCATCATTTAACCATAAATTAACCAGTAAATTTGTAAATTAGTAACTTTCAAGTTTTTGTTCCAGATTAGACTTACCTAAGGAGTATTTGCATTACTTTATGCAGGTGGAAGTAATTACCTTAGCTAACCAACACTCAACAAATTTTCAGTTTAGATTCTGTTTGTTTAAATAAACAGAATAGACAGAGTCAGAAAATCTTACATAATCTTTAAATCTCAAAATTAGTATCTCAAGGTCTTAATTGAAATTCTTCAAAATTCCTTATATCTACTCCCCACCACCAAGGTATGCAAAAATGGCCCATGTAGCCTGATGGAATCAAGTCTATTTCCCTCCTCTTTACAAAGAATATTAAAAACTGAGGTGGTCAGTTTGCTTTAATACCATACCTTTGTAAAGCTTATAAATGTCAAGTTAAAGAAAAATTATCTTGCTGTATCTTTAGGAGTTTTTGGTGGTGCCTATGAGTGTAGCTGTGGAACATGTATTTGGAACCAGTCAGAAGAAAAATTAACAGACAGTAATAGAAGACTAAAAATGATAATTATTTATCAGAGGTCAAAACCCAGAACTGATTAGGATAATGAATAATACTGGGGGTGGGCAGAGGAATTGAGGCTTAAATTCTTCAATTAAAAGACAAAAACCAAACCCAAACATCTGAAACTTTGGAATTAAATGATGTGTTAATTCTGAGGGTTAATGAACATCTCTAAATGAGATGGAAAATTATTTCCCAGTCAGAACCTCACACTTGTTACCAGAATGACTCTTTTAAATGCCTTTGAAATATGGTATTAAGAAACTTTGAGTTTTGCATATGCCTTTATTATGCATCAAACTTACCCTCTACAGGTTAGTCTTACACGAGTAATTTTTTTTCAGCTTGTTTCTTTGTAGTGTCAGAGACTTCTCAGAATTCCAAAACCATAATTGAATGTAAGCACTATCATGTGTTTCGATAAAACAATGTTTATTCCTAAATTATTGGTGTTACATGTTCAGCCCATTTTTCAGTCTACTTTTACATCTTCTTCCTATCGTTTCTTGTCCTCTGCACCTCCCCATCGTGCTGCAGGCATGAGTCTGGCAAAGGTTATCTACCATCAAGTAAAACGATTCTTCTATGTGACAACTGATTGTCTCTGCAATTTGCCTTAAAAAATTAATTTAAATGAAACATGATTAGCAACAAAAAACCCCACCCTTCAATCACTCAAAAAACAAAAAAAAATCCTACCCACAAAAACCCCCTAAAACAACTAAGTTTAAAAAGCCAGTGCCCTGATCCTAAGAGGAAGAAAAGAGAAAGTTTCTAAGGGGTTTGAGTTCCACTGTCAACATCTATGCTGTGACTTCAGAGCTAAAAAGTCCCCTAAGGATATGCCTAAACTGAAGAAGTTTTTTGATATGGCTGTAGCAGCAGAACATTGCTAGCAAGTCGAGTGTAGGCTTAAATTTAGTATCATATTCCTTTGGAATAAGTTCCGCTGGCAAACCAGCAACTCTGCCTGTGACCGCTGCTATGGTGGGGGCAGTTTGTTGTTTCAGTTTTGTAAACCAGCGGAAATATCTGTGGTGGTAAGAGATGTTAGTGTGAACATGGCTCTGATTGGACTTAGGAACTGCTCACGTATGTCATGGTAGGAAAACAAGATTTTGTTTGTGGTAAAGAACTTGATGCGTATGATCTGCTACAATGATATATATCTATCAGAGTATTCAGCTGAAGTTAGAGTGGGAGCTGATGGTGGGACACTGACTTATTCATGAAGGCTTTCATGGAGACTTCACTGGAGCTGTTTATTTATCCAAAAAGAATAATAAAAATATTAAGTTTTTCCTGTTATTGTTTGGCTGCTGGGCTCTGTTCTGTGAATAGCAGCACTATTGTCTCACCCTCTGTAGTCAAATTTCCCATGGTTCAGTGCCATCAGTACTGATGTGGGGATGTACTGTAGAAAGTTTTGTAAGGCAGTGAATATAAGATGAGGAAAAAGGATTCTCTTCAACTACCACCCGGAGGAAAACTACAGGTTATCCAAAGCAAGTTTATCAAGGAAATCAAGAATGCTTATGAGTGTGGAATTTAACGATGAAGCATTATTTCAAAGTGTTGATAATCTGAAATCATAAATTACTTGTCACTGATGCTTTAAATAGGAAAAGTTATGTAACATTTGTCAGAAAGAGTATTTAATCCTAAATTAGCTTTTTAAGGAGCAGTTGAATTGCTGAATAACCCTGATATGGAAAACTACAAATTCTTCTATAATAAGAAGAGATGCAAGAGGAATAAAACAGGGTGAGAATTTGAAACTGAAAGGTGAAGGTCAAGTCTGATGGTCTGAACTACATACAGCAGAATTAAAGACCAGTTGCCTGAGAAGCTGCATGTGCATGGTGTGTGAAATCCTTTTTGCTCAAAACTTACCCCACAGTTACTTTTTCAGCCCACGGGAAGGAGATGAAGTCTTGCTCTCACTTATCCTGAACATGGTTGAGAACTCCAGAAGGGTGATGAAAAGCAATAGGGAAACTACAGCGTGGTTTTGTTACTCATCTGTATCACAGACCTTTTCAGTCCTTGGATCAATTTAGAGTGACCTTGCAGCTCCTGCTGCTTGTGCAGTGATGACAGTTCCTTGATAGCTGTGCAATTGCAGAGCTGCTCAAGTATGGCATGCTCATCTCTTCTGACGGCAGGAGCAGTTTGGATGGAGACCGGTTTTTTTTGGATGTCTGTCAGTATACTTTGTTCTTATATGTGAAGAAATGAATATGACTAAGTATGTAACTAGAAAGCAAATAAACTTCCTGAATGCTGTCTAGGAGTTAGATATGTAGTATAGTAGAAGGAGGAAAATAATAGATACATAAAAAAGGTTTATCTTTGTCATCTTCTTTGCCTGTATCCAGGTGTGGTTAAAAAATGCAACATGGGATTTTTCACTGGATATTGTGTTTCTAAATTTTTCTTGTTATGTGTCATGATGAGTTACACTTTGCTACAAAACATAGTGCTGTCTTATTTGTACTATGGTCTTAACATATTTCCCACTGAAACTGGTGCAGATTTGCTCTGTAAAAGAGGGGTCAATCTAGGATCAGTCACCTGGCTCCAGCAACTTAATGAAAGCTGGCTGCTGGAATCAAGCCTGTAAACAGCACTGCTGACAGTGTTGGATTCACTTCATTCCCCACCTCCCCTAAAATGTTGATTAGCCTCAAGCTCAAGTAACTTTTTAATCTGAAAAGTGAACGTCTTTTCAGAAGTGCTGTACTTTGGTAGCTTTCCGCTGCAGAGGCATGATAGCTGTCACTTCCCATCTGGTTAGCAGTGCAGATTCTACTTGAGATCAAGTTGTGCCACAAAAATGTGATCTCACACTTCCAAACAAGGGTTACTTGAGGTCTGAGTCATTATAGCTCCAGAAGCAATTTTTGAACATTTACCTTCAGGATTCTGTTTCCTAGAAGATAAGTGTAATGTTGTTCTTTGCTTTCAGTATCCCACCTTGTAATGTTATTATTTTTCACCCTTTTTGAATGCACCCATTTCTAGGGTATCTGACATGATCTGTGCTGACAGTCAAACTGACAACAGCAGTTTAAGTAGATGGGGATGGCCATAAAGGAAAACAGGAAGCAGAGCAATGATGGTGGGCAGTGGAGTTTGCTGAAAATGTTGAAATGACCCTCCTTTTGAGGGTCAGAAGAAATGAAGGAGAAGGGGAAATTCAGCAGTGTAAAGCTGTAATTTACCTGATCCTGTTAAGAGAGACTGAGCCATGTTGAGCACCATGTTGAAACATTAGTGTTTTGGAATGTTTAATTGTCATTATAACTACTGTGTGTGTTATAGACTCCTGACAGATAAAGTCTGCACATTTCTACCTGGTGACACAAGGTTGTGCATGTTTGAGATTTCAGTCCATGCTCCTTGATTTTATATAGGCATAAGAATTTGTCTGCTTATGTCAGCTTATAATATCTGAGCTCTGTTGGAACAGTTCAGATTGGACATTAGGAAAGGGTTCTTCACTGAGATGGTGGTTAGTCACTGGAATGGGCTCCCAGGGAAGTGTTCACAGCACCAAGCCTGTCAGAGCTCAAGGAGCTTCTGAACAATATGGTTTAGTATTGAATAGTCCTGTGAGGAGCAGGGGACTGGACTCCACGTTCCATATGATCCCTTCCAAATTGAGATATTATATCATTCTGTGATTTACATCAGCCACAAAAAAGTATTGCCAACATCAGGAGACATTAGGCCATACTGAGTTTTCAATCCTGTATTCAAATTAGGTTGGGTGGACATGAACTTAGAAAGGCTAGTTAGTTATCTTTGCTTGGTTGGCATTGCTACTCACCAATTTATTAAGGTGAAGAATACAGACTGTATTACTTCTGCATACAAGTCTTGACATCTGTGAAGATGTGAGGATTAATTTTTATCAATGTCATTGTGACTTCCAACTTAGTTTGGCTCAATTTTTGCATGTAATTCGTATTTTACTAAATGTAATGAATATGAAACTTTTCAACTTCTTCACTTAAAGGTTAAAGAAACCCAGAGCCAATGTTGTTCCAGATTATTCAAAATGTTCCAATTTGTCTAAGTGCCATATGATCCTTTCAAATTCTCTGTATTGGAGGGGATGAGTGAGAGGTTCCTGGAAACTTCTTCAGTAGTAGTCAAGTATGTTATTATCTCTTAGTACTACAGTTAGTAGATGAAAGCATTTACAAATGAGAGCTTTTGTATACAAAATATGTAGCTCTGTTTTCTGTAATGGGCTGGATAGAAAGTTCTCTGTTGATTAAAAACATCTGAAAGGGTTGGAGAGTGTGCATTTACTACATAACTAATCCAGAAAACAATAAATGGCTTTTTAGAAACATGATGGAAAAAAGTAGCAAGTAGTATGACAACTAAGACAGTGTTAGCAGCAATGATATTAAAACTACCAATGCTAAATAGCAATCCCTCTTTATTTGAATATATACTGTCTGCCACTTACTTGTTGGGGAAAATCACAGTGAGATAACATTGCCCTAAGTTAGTAGACATTCTCACTCTTTTCCTTGCCAGTAGCCTCTTCTGATGCCAATATCAGAAAACTAAAGACAGTCAAGAGAAATAGAAAGCCTTTGGATTTTGTTTTTCCCAGTCTAAGGATCTTAGTTATTATACTGAAGTGGTTCAACTGAAGTGGATTTGTTCATAGTGAAGGGCTAAGGGTAACGGGATTTACTTAGCGGGAGTGACTTGAAAAAATATATTACATTTTAATTGTTTTCCTTTGGTTTCAAAATCCATCTTTGTCCATTTAAAAATTGCCAAAGTTAGTCCTATAAAAAAATCCAGCCTACCAAACCCATGTACACTATCATACCTGTAGAAAAGTATCTGAAAGGCTTGAGAAAAGGATAAAGTCCATCTTGTTTATCTCAGATGGTGAGAAAACCAATTGCACTGTACCCTACTCTGCCAACAAAAGTAGTTTGACTAAATTGAAGAGGGTCGTAAAACGTGAGGAATGTGACAGATTGATGAGTAGCTTGAAAATGTTTATCCTGTAGAATATGGAGGCTTGGGCATGAAGACCATCATCAATCTGTAAAGCAAATGAGATAACTTGAGAAAAATGTGAGCTGAATGTGGCATAATTTAGTCATAAGAAGTAATTTATGAAGGGTTCTCATTTTTTCCCATGAAATCATTATGTTGCTGTTGGGTTGAATAAATGACTTTCATATCGTGTTGTCAAAGATAGTTGTTGTAACCATTCACTACGAAAATGTGGCTCCTCTGTCCTCATTGTTTCTTATCACTGCCTGAGTATTATTTCAGTATATACAACAAGTGATATTTTCTGTGGAAATTTATCTGTTTGGAGTTTTCTCTGGTAGAACCAGAAACAGAAGATAAGAAAGACTGGGGGCAAGGTGGGGATGCAGAGGGAAGGGAGTGCAACAATAAACAGGTGAGATAAATTTTGCTGAACCAGATGTGATAACCATTAATTATTTTCTTGTTGATGTTGTTATTTGCTGCACTCTGATCCATGGAAATATTTTTGCAGTTTTGAAAGTAGTCTGATCTCCTCACTGTTAAGGACAGTAATTTTATGCTAGCCCAGATCACAACTTTAGCAGTCCTGCATGCCTGTGCAGCGTACCCTTCCTTTTGCCTATAGGGAAAAAAAATATATATAAAACAACCTCCTTAGCATTACCTGTTTGTGAAGTGACTAGGGATTTCACATTAGTAACTTAGCTTTCATAAGAGACACAGCTGTATTATTTGTAGGTACTTGAACATTTATCTAAATTGGCTCTATCAGCTAAATGCAAGAAGCAGATTCTAATTGACTGCATTTAATGCAGTGTCACCTGAAGGTGTCTATATTGCTAAATTTAAGCATAAGCAAAATGACTTGCATTGCCCAAGAGAAACTTCAGGGTGTTTCTTTTCTGCTCTGCTTAGCAATTAAAGAGCCAATCTCTCAAGGATAGCCAGGTGCAATATGCTGCTACTCACTTTTCTGTGTAGCATCAGGTGTTGGCCAGGGCTGGAGGCAGCATGCTGGATTTTACCGAGCAGCAATGTGATCTGCTATGACAAATCCTGGGAGTTCTTTTGGGGAAGTGGAAAGCTGCTCTGCTTTGAGCATTGATGCATTCTCCACAGATTGTGTTTGTGGGTTTAGTGGCATGTCTATTTTACTACATCCTGCTTCATAGTAGTAACATTTCCCTCTCCAACTGAAGGGAAAAAGTATTCTAGGGGAAGACAAGATGTTTACATTACCTTATGCATCAGCAAGAATGTAGCTGGAAGAAAGGAAGTATTTAGAAGAAAAGCAGCGAGGATGTGGAGAAACAGAGATACAAACCAATGAGGAACGCATAGCCAGGACTACCAGTTTGCATGAATTTAGGTGCCCTATTTATTAGCTGAAAATGCAGGAGGACTTGCTAAACTGTACCAGAAGCTGAGATGTTAAGCAAATATAATGCACTTAAAATCCGCTTCCCCACTCCCCAGTTACTGCCTGAAAACTACTCCAGTTAGCTTGTGTCAGGTTTTGAACGACCTGTTGTGTGACTTCACAAATGTCTCCTGGCTAAGTAACTCACAGGTGTTACTTGGACAATCCTATGCACCAGTACATGCTGGAGGGCATTCAGCTGGAAAACAGCTTTGCAGAAGAGGATCTGGGGTTCCAGTGGACACCAAGTTAACCATGAGCCACCAGTGTGCTTGTGATGCAAAGGCAGTAAATGGTATCCTGGACTGAATTAGGAGAGTTGCCAGCAGGCCAGGGGACATGATCCATCACTGCTCACTTGTGAGGTGACATCTGGAGTGCTGTGTCCAGTTCTAGGTTGCCCAGTACAAGAGGTACATAGAGATACTGGAGTGAGAGTGGTGGAGGCCAAGAATATGATGAGAGGGCTGAAGCACCTCTCCTACAAAGAGAGGCTGAGAGAGTTGGGGTTGTTCAGTCTGGAGAAGAGAAGGCTCAGGGAGGATCTTGTTAATGTCTATAAATACGTGAAAGGAGGATACAAAGAAAAATGTAGCCAGACTCCTTGCAAGTGGCACCCAGGGACAGGGCCAGAGGCAACTGGGTGCAGACTGAAACACAGGAATTTGAATAGCAGGAGACACTTCTTTTCGCTAATGGTGACCGAGCACTGGCACAGGTTGTTCAAAGATCTTGTGGAATTCCCATCCTTGGAGATAGTCAAAAGCTGTCTGGACGTGGTTCTTGGTAGCCTGCTCTAGGTGATCCTGCTTGCACAGGTCGTTGACTAGATGATCTCCAGAGGTCCCTGCCAGCCTCAACCATGCCATCATTCTGTGTCCCTTGCTTCTGTTAAACTTGCTTCTGGGTAGATAGATGTTTACCTGAACATTATTTAGTTTTGGGGTTTTTTGGGGTTTTTTTGGTGTTTGTTTGTTTCTCTTGAGAACAGCTGACTGAATCAGTGGCACAACTACCTCTTTATGAATTTTCATAGTATCTGTCGTTTCTGAACTTTACTATGGTAACAAAAAGAATAAAAGTACCACATCATAGTACCGGAAGAAAACTGTGTTCTATCGCAGCATTGCTGTGATGGAACAAAACTACAATTTTCTCTACGAAAAGGAGGGACTAGACCAAATAAATCAAAAGCAAAGGGGACAAGACATTGCAGGATCAGTCAAAACTGTAATGAATAACAAAAGCAAAAGAAGAGGATTGTAGACAATGCAATATTCAAGGCTTTCTAGCTCTGAAAAAAAGGAATAGGGAGTCCATTTTTAGAAGGATGACTTTGCAAATCCTTCCCTATGACTGTTTTTAGGACAATGCTTTGATGT
This sequence comes from Sclerurus mexicanus, assembly GCA_013396755.1. Taxonomy (NCBI): domain Eukaryota; kingdom Metazoa; phylum Chordata; class Aves; order Passeriformes; family Furnariidae; genus Sclerurus; species Sclerurus mexicanus. Next base: position 462,461 of record VWZF01003333.1, read on the forward strand.
TTTCAGAACTCTTATTGGAGGAGGGAGCAAAGGGTGTTAAAAGAACTGTGCATGGGGGTGATGGAGATAATTTTATTCTTTATTTCTGCCTAATGTCAGTTCAAGGAATTTGGATGATAATTACAAGATGACAGGAATGAGTCTGTATTAAAGATAAAACTTTTCAGACTTTGCTTTCATCTGAGGAAGATTCAAATTCAAAGTGAAGGTTGCTGATACAGTGAACATCATCCTGTATAATTGTCTTCCCTTCTTAGTTCTTCTTCTGTTGCACCATGGACTTAGTTTCAAAACTTGACTCCCCATTCTCATTGCTGACAAGTTTCAGTAAAGTGAATACCAATTCAGACACCTGTTTACGTGGGGGAAAATGCTGTATTCCATGTCTTGAATTAGTGCTTCCATCAATTGTTTGTTATAGTGCGTTGAATAGTACTCTCCTTACTTTACTTTTAATTTCAGGATGATGTTCTCAAACATTAATATGAAAAGAGGTGAATTTTTTCCCTTTTCCCCCTAATGCACCCCCACCTGAAAACAATTGTTTCACAGCAGTGAGAGGATGATACAGAGTGAATTAAACATTAGAACAAGGTGTTTGTTACTTTGTTATCATTAGCTGAGACCACAATATGGCAACTTCACAGTTGTATTAGCTGGAATTTACAGGGAAAGGAAAAGAAAAGGTACAAACACTTGTACAAACACAACAGGTACAACCCTTGAAATGTTAGGGATTCCGGTTTGTCTTTTTGCATGTTGAACAGTTTTTGAAAGTTCCCAGTTGACTTGTGATTGTTTCAGCCATCTACCCCTGGTCTGAGAGAAACATGGAAGTTAAACGTTCATAAAGATGACCCAGGACTTTTATAATTATTGGTTAAAATGAAGGAACAAACTAGACCACAAGCACAGATACCTTAATCTGGATGTGGTCTGTTCTAAATGTTCAGAATTGCCCATGACTCAATAGCTACAAGATAGATACTTGTACTTCTTGGAGTCCCTTGGAATGTTGCCTGACACCTTGCAGATGTTTTTAGATAGAATTTATGGTTAAAATAAACAAAAGTGTTACTAGGTACCCCTTTTTACCTTAAGCCAACTAGCTAACAAACCAAGTTTTTTCCTTAGTCTCTCTTCCTTGGACATGTCTTCTTTGTTGTTGCACTTGGTGAACTTGAATCCAGCTAAATAGAGCAGATCACTAATTTCTTAGAAGAAATAAAATATAAAATGCATTATTATTCAGAGAATGAATTCTAATGAATGAATACCTGAAACACCTGCTCTGAATCAGTGATTTCTGCTTAATAAAGGCCCAATAGTGGTTGTACAAATTTCTTTCTGTTCAATGGTAGAATATAATGCTTTTCCATCTGCTTTCTGTGGTGCAGAAATTATTTTTAATGTATGTTTGCATTTGTAAATAATCCCAAAATACTTGTTCCTAGGGTAATGGATTGTTTTGTTCATTCAGGTGATAGGTAAGGATGAAACAAGTGCAGATTTAGTTATTAAAAAAAAAAACAACAAACCAAACAAAACAAAAACACCAAAAAAAACCCCAAACCAAACAGAGGAAAATTGTACTTCTGTAAATTTTTTTTTTTACTAACAAATAAGTTCAATAGCAGGAATAAGAAAACCCCTGAACCAAATATAAAAAAATGCCTACATTTTATCCTACCATTTATCTTTAATCTCATCTAATCAGCAGTTTGGATCCCTGCCAAGAATGTGCCTGTGTGAGATTGCACAGCATATTGTACATGTACAGAGGGAACAAAATAAACATAAATGTAATCATTTACCTTTGTTGGCTCTTGTTGACTTTTTTTTAAGGCTGTGTGAAATGACACTCTAAGTTTTATTGGTAAGACATAACCAAAATCAGCTGAAATATTATAACTCGGATACTAATGCTGACTTCAAAAGAGGGAACCTTGTTTGCTCTGTTTTTTCTTAAACAAAAAATTATTAGATGTATCTTGGGGAAAAAAGAACTTGAGCTTGAGTAAGAGTGCATTCCTTCACTAAAATGCATTTATTTTGCCCAGGAATTGAGAGTCCTGCTCATGAAGAGTTTGATACTTATGTTCTAATTCCTCCAAGGGTGCTGTGCACTCCCAAATTCTTGTAGCTTTGGGCACAGTCTCACTTGACCCTCAATTTGGTGTGTGGGGTTTTTGTATTTGTGGGTTTGTTTTTTTGGCTTTTTTTCCCCTTCTCTCCAGAATGGAAATGATTCTAAAAATCTGTAAGTAAAGGAGAAAGTCTGAGACATTCTGTAGTCTAAATTTCTTTTTTTCTTTCATTTTTTCTTATCTATTTACTTAAACTCATCTTCTTTTTTGAAGTGCAGCAATAGAGAAAGAAAACTAGAAAAGTCTTTTGCAGGAGGCAATTTCAGTAAACAAGGAGTTCAACCCAGTTCACTTAGCTGTCTTTCCTGAAACTTTCACAAAAAAATTCTTCTTTGAACATTATTCTACTTGCAAAGCAAGATGTCACTGGTGAATAAATATCCTTGTTAAACTGCTGTTGTGGATGGTTGGTCTCTTTGTTAAAGGCTTGAAATGCCTTCAGATTATCAGTCCAGCTGTTCTTGAGGTCCACCTCTTAGTCTAGCAGATAAAGATAGTGTTTCTTGCTTGTATCTTCTCACCTACTTATGGAGATTGAGATTTTCCGTGTCCTACTGATAATTTTTTTTAAAAAGAAGGAGTTTTTTTTCAGTGTAAAATGTTCTGGGCTCCTTGGCCCAGAGATCACTGCTCCTTCAGTGCACTTTCTTTGTACTATGGATATCAGACCATAACACATTTACCGTGTGTTTGGCATTGGATTCAATAGCTGTCTTTTCACTGTCATTTCACTTCATGGGTGTTATCTGTGCTTTTCCCCATTGAACAGAAAATTTCACATCTGTCTATATCTGGCAGTTTTATAGCAATTAAGTGTGTACCATGGTGAGTTTCTAGATCCGTTATCAAAACATTTAAATGGACATGAAGACATGTGCCCTAAGAGAAGCACACCAACATTGCCAATGCTTTCAGCAGAGGAAAATTGTACTTCTGTATTCTGTTCCTTATTTAATATAAAATGTTATCTTGATAGACACATAATTAATTATTTTATCAATGGAGCATTTACAAGGGTATTCTTTTTATTCATCCTACTTAATATCTTAAGAACAGTTCTCAGTAATTTCACTTGCAAAGTAAAATTAAATCTGCTATCAGGGTAGAATTGTAAGTGGCATTTTAACTTGTGCATATCCACTTACACAGCTATTCTTGGCTTTTTATTGATTGATCTATTATTTGGAACAGGTATGCTGCACTGAGATTGCTTTGCATTACAATTGCATGTAGAGATTTAGGTCTATATATTCAGGATTACCTCAGGGTGTGAAGGCAGGCAGCCTTTACTATGAGAGTATGTGAGACGATCTGTCCTGGCTTTGGGGGGATTGAATTCTTCCCGTGCTTGTAATTTGAGGTATATAAGTGCCTCTGTAAATCTGGCACACTCCCCCTGCTTTTAATGTAGCTTATTCCTGCCCATGTTTAAGTTGACTGCTACTATCTGTAAGGTTTTAATCCATACAATTTGTAGTAAAAGGAATAAGGTGCAAGTTTTGTATCATGTTTCACTTGTAAACTGAGACTGCTACACAAATAGAAATTACTATTTGTGTTTTGTAAGTTTGAAAAGTAATCCCCTCTTTGTAAGGGGTTTAGGTCTAAGTATAATAAAGTTGTTTTCAAAAGTCTGTGTATCAGCACTCTGGAGGACATTCAAATACGAGATGACACTGAAATCAGATTGTGTGTGTCAATCTTAATCCAGTAATTTAAACTGACAAAGTTCCAAATATATATTCTGAATGGGAACGTGATTGGGTCCCAATCAATATCCTGAATGGCTATGGGGAAAAAAAAAAAAAGGCATGCCCTTTCAGTCTGTATTTCTCATTTTATGTAGTTTTAAGTGAGACAGATAACATAGTCATTACATAATTCTGAAGAAAACTCTGTTTTCACAGATCAAGACCTATACCTATTCATAACTGGATGCATAATGTGATTTCAAGTAGTTTTTTTCTTCAGAGCATTTGTAGACTGTCAGATAAGTATGTTCTCATTCCAAGTCATGAGTTTTGAATCGTATTTCTGGATGTATCTTAGCTTTCCTGAACAACCTTTTTATATCAAAGGACAAGTGTTCACAGCACAAAGAGACAGTGTTAAGGTTCTGAGAATTTTACTGCATATTCTATTTAAATGGCTAGCCAAAGCTTTGGCTGCAGCATGGATTTGCAGCATGGTTTTTCTTATGCACTTTATGGAGGGGGAAAATGATGACAGTTTGTGTTCCTCTAACCTTAGTCCATTAAATTTTGTGTTTGAAATTAAGATGACTTTAATTATGTTGTTGCTAATTTGTAGTCTACATTGAAATCTCTGAATCTCCCAAACAACACAGAAGTGCCCCTTTTCCTTCACTCTTTTTTCCTGAATTTTTTTCAGGTGTGGATCATTCACTGACCTTTTGTTCTTGCGGGAGTAGAAACATTCTCAGCAATTAGTTAATGTGAAGAGATCACTACCACAGCCTGATAGTGACATTTGACCTTGCTAGAAATAAATGAGGGTAGAGAGTAATAAATGCAGTAACAAACATTTTCACACTGATGGAATTTTAAAAAATTGTTTTATTCTAGTCTTTTTGCAAACAGGTGCTTTATTTGTCCTTATGAAGAAATTACTCATAGTAAATGATCTAATACTTTCTGATTTTTGTTTTTTACTTGTTGCAATAGATAACCTAATGAAAATGTTTTTTAAAATGGAGGATTTGCTTTTCAGGTGTGTTCTTATTGTTTCCTGCATTTTTTGTTAAGGTGCACAGTTAAGTAGGTAGCCACTGAAGTGATGTATTTTTAGCATGTTAGATGAGCTAGCTTATTTTGAATTGTTTAGATCTTGTTTGAGACGTAAGATTTTGTTTTTGTATATGGCTGGCAGCAAGAAGAATTCAGATAACCCATGGAATAACAGGCCTGTGTTGGTTAAAGGGATGCCCTTTTCTCAAACTGTATATGTAATTTTTCAGTGTTTCCTTTCTCCTGTAGGAGATTTCTTCTATTGAATATTGTCAGTCCAGATGGTTCCAAGTGTGAGACACAACCTTTTAAAATGAGGTTTTCCAAGTGTTTTCCCTGTATCCCCAGCTCTTGCAATTTCAGTTTTTACTGATTCTTTTCCAGCCTTTTGTTGGTTTAGGCTGCTCTTGGAGGTTCTTTGTGAGCTGCACATTAAACATTGTTTTTCAGACTCATTTTTATGATGACAGCTGGCACGGTGGGATCCGTGTGGCAAAGCATTGTTAAGGTACATCTCTGTTGTTCAATTTCCCTTACATTTGGTGTTTTTAGAACTTTCCATAAAATCATCTGTGATAGTGACAGATTAGTTTTTTTCAATAAGAGTTTCTAAACATGACATTATTTTTGGTCACCTAAAGATGAGTAGCCTGAACACCAAAGTTTAAAACTAATACTGTTTAAAATCAGCTAAAACGAGTTATTCCAACCAACTATTATAAAGAAAACTTACAGATTTCACATAGAAAAGTAATTATCAATGTACACTGTCATTACAAATATTAAATTCAGCATTATTTATGCAGCTTAGGGAAATTTTGGTTTTGGTTAAAAAGAAATTTATCATGAGAACAGCCAGGTGGTGAATCAGGTTGCCCAGAGAGGTAGGACAGCCCCTATGCCTCAGGACATTCAAGAGCCAGATAGGTTAAAACCCTGAGCAGCTTGGTTGGATTTAGTGACCAACCCTGATTTGAGGAGAAGATTGGCTTGAATGATTGTCTGAAGCTCTTTCCAACATCATTTAGCCTTTGATTCTGCGAAAATCAAAGTCACCTGCTGCCACTGAAAATGAGGTAATTGTGTTGTAGCAAGTGCAACTCTCTTTTAATCAGTCATACCTTCTACAAAGATGGTGAAACAAACAAGTGCTTAGAACAGGAAAACTTTCACCTGTGAGTGTTAGGTTTTTCCAGTTGCTTGTTGATGTCAGGAAAGTTTGTTGACCCCAAATGTTGCTGTATATTAGGTAAATACAGGGAGTTTACTGATTCACGATTTACAAAAGGGTGGGTTAGCTGTTCACAAGTGGTCAAGCTGTTCACCAGGGTCTTTGCAGCCCTCTGGTGAAAACCCGTGTGCTGTACTTAAATAAGAATTGAGATATATCTGGAGGAAGGTGATACATTTCCAGATACAAAGAAAAGATGTACTGAACTCAAGCAGCTTGCTACAAAATGCTGTCCAGAGAAGCCCTGGAAAATCCGTGAACTCTTTATTTGGTATGCATAGAGCTACTTTTTTGAGATCTTTACTGTTTTTAGCAATTTTTGTTTACTTTTTCTTGTGTGTGGAATTTACAGGTTACTTTTATTAGCCCTCCAGTCTAACACTAAGCCTTTCTCTTATAACTAGGAGACCAGTTGGAGCCCAGCTATAGAATATATCGAATAGTTTAAAACTTAATTGCAAGAATGGCAATATGCACAAAACATCTTTAAAACAGTTTTCACATCCTTTTATTTACCTGTCTAAAGCCATCTGTACATGCAATGAAGAGTTCCCAGGTTGTGTATTCTTGCCCTTTGTTTTTGCTGATTACTGTTGCCTTGTTTTTACTACAATTATTACTACTCTTAGTATAGTCTTTGCGGTAGCCATGGTCTAGGAGGGTGCAGAGTGACAGAAGTCAAACAGGACGCACTGGGTGTTTTTTACCTCCCCCAAACTGTTGGGACACCAGGAGAATTTTGTGAGTAGAAGAGGTGGCCCTAAAAAGGATCACATAACCCAAAAAAGCTGTCCTGTCTTCTTTTCTGCTGACAGGTGCCAGCTGCTACTTTGTATGAAGTGGTACGTAACCCCTTGACTTGCTCCATCGTGTAACTCTGGTGCTTGCGTGCTTTGTGAATGTGAAGATACTTTTGTGGGTGCCAGCAGACTGCTGTGTATTTTTGAGCAGAAAAAATTGCCATAAAAGTTCTAAGTTACTAGAGGATAAATAAAATATGCTATAGACATCTTGACATCAAGTCAAGATGCTCAGGTTTCACTTCTGACACTTTCTGTCAGTCTGTGTATGCTTCTTAAGAGCCTTCATATTTTTAGCACAATATGGAACTGGCAGAGGATTTTCAGAATATTTTGCTACCTGAAACAGTGAAAGCAATCAAGTAGGATAAGATAATCTAGCAACTGTGTGCTTCATTTAGCTTCTCAAAGTAATGACTTGTCTTGCCTCTTTGCTAGAAATGTCTAGTGTGATGCTTAACATGCTGTCCTTTACCAGACTTAAGAAGAGAAACTAGTGTCTTCAAACTTACAGGTTGAATAAAGGGTTTTCATTGGTCAGTTGAGAAAATATTTGATGTTTGATAGCTTTGTATTTCATAGTAATGACAGTTAAAATGCCACTGGTTAGAAAGAAAGTTTTTTACATTTGTTCCAAAACCTGATTATTTCTCTATAGCACCATGCTTCTCAGAAGCCTTGGCTGGACTTCCCTAGCAGTTGTGGGAAAAGGCTTTCAAGTTGCTTGTAAAATAATATAATAATTTTTATTTTTTTTTTTACTAAAACACATTAATGAGACAGAGCGTCTTTCAGTTGGTGGAATCCCATTTCATGTAATGAGCATTATTTTTGGTGAGCTGAGAAGTACTTCTACTTTTCAAACACTTAGGTGTTTAAAACCAAATGGCCAGAATCTTTGAATCTAGGTCCTTGGGGACACAGTGTTTGTGCATGAGGCCAGTGGAGATGAGAGGAATCAGAAGCAAGTTACTGGGCAGATGAAGAATCTCAGGCAAGTTACTGGAGACTTGCACAGTAATGAGAATGTTGTTCCAATTAGTGGACCTTCATCCTGATCTCCTAGAGGGGTGAACAGGGTGAGGTGTTGGCAATGTTTGTGTTTCCACTTGACAGTTTACAATCCTTTACAGTTTACAGCTCTGCTGCTGCCTGTACCTGCCATCATGATGTTTTTACAATCATATGAAATTCATAGAATCATTTAGGTAGGACCTCTAAGATCACTGATTTCAACTGTTAACTCAGCACTACCAAGTCCACCACTAAACCGTGTCCCACATCCACATGTCTTTTAAGTACCTCCAGAGATGTTGGCTCCACCACTTCCCTAAGCAGCCTGTGCCAATGCTTGACAACCCTTTCAGTGAGAAAATTTTTCCTAAAATCCCATCTAACTGTCCCCTGGTACAACTTAAGGCCATTTCCTCTTGCTCTATCCCTTGTTACTTGGGAGAAGAGATTGACAAACCCAGCACAGGTTCAGCTGGTAGTTACTTGACCTTTCTTTAGAGAGCTGCTTTCTCTTCTGTGGTCACTTTCTCATTATTGTGTAATTAGTTCTCTCTCTATCTGGAATCCAGCAGTTGTCTGTTATGAGATCTGGTCCCACCTCATTTGATTGTAACTCCATTTTTGTTGTGAGGGGAAAGTAAAATATCTTCTTAGTTTGCCAGATCTTCTCTGCTCCACAATATTGCCGCATGAGGTCTCTAGCTCATTGAGTGTGCTCAAAATACATGGTTTTGTCTCCAGTCCTGTCTTTCAAAGTGCTGTGCAGAACTTACAGGAAAGCTATAAATTCATATGAAAATGAATTCATGCAAACTGTCTATCAAGTAAAAGACTTTTTTAGAAAATACAACAGTATCAGAAGTATGTTTGTTGCTCGCCTTTACGTGGAACATTATGATCAAAGTTTCTGGTTATCACATTGAAGTTATCAAGGACAGGAACGTTGATTGTAATTGAAAGCATATTTATATTAAATGGCAAATATGCTCATTTTTAATATACAGAAAAGCATTCATTAGGAAAAAAAGTAATTTGTTTCCTTTGAATTGAATGCAATGTAAGTTTAATTTTTAGAACACTGCCTGGGGCAATGGTTTGACATTTTCTTGAAACTGATCTGATTAGTTCTCTGAATTATGCTGAGAAATGTCACTTGCTATGGAAAATACCTTTCTAAGCAGTGAACCTCAGAAAAGAAAAATTATTTTTCCTTTTTCTTTACAAATTGCTTTGTGCATTTCAGTGGCAAGGGCAACAGTTAGCTCTAATTGTATATTGAGCTTGTTTTTATATGATTACAGAATAAATTCAGAATCTTAACGGAAGATTGGTATGGATTGAACTAAGATCATTGTGCTAGTTTTGTGAAGGTGACCTTAAAGAGGAAGTCTAAAGTCTTTTCAGTTTGAAATTTCAATACTCTTCCGGTGTATTTCTTGTAACATGAAGTTCAGAATTGCCTGTGCAAAGTCTCCCTTAAATGAAACATAGCTCAGACATAGCTTTTGAATGAGAGAATGAATATAATAAGGTTGCATAATATAATGTACAGTGTGTGCTGATCTAAGTATTTAGCTTATACAGTCATTCAAGACTGTGAAGATTTCAGTAGACATACTAGATCTTACTGGACAGTGAAATGCTATTTTAAATTGGATATTGAAGTTAGTATGGTTAAACAGTTGGTAGGATTTCCTGAGCCAAAAGCGAGACTTTGATGATTAGATTTCGTATAGTGCAAAGCTTAGGTTTCTGCCAAAAATGCCATTTTCACATCTAAATCAAGATTTCTGAATGTTACATAGAGCAAGGCAAGCAAAATGCATTGTCCAAGGACTGATCTTTTTCAGAATTGTGGTGGTTTTAGTGATTAGTTTAACACTCCAGACTCTTTCGTCTTCTTCATTAAGAAGATATATAAAAAAATAAAGAATGCACATATTTTAAAAACTTAATATTGTTTGCGATACTTGTTATTTAAATTCTCCCCTGCATTTTTTTTTTTAATAAGAAAATCTGTGCGAATTTGGACCACCTCACTAGTTGACTCAGTAGAATGGCTTACTGTCTTTTAATACAGCTTACTTTCTAATTAGAGGACTTTATCTCACTGCATTTATCCATCTGTATTTTCCTGCAGTGTTTAATGTTTTCATTGTAAACAAAGTGCTATTTTCAGGGCACTTATTTTTATCCATTAAAAAGAGTAAAAAGCCAGTTGTTCGTATTCTCCCAGGCTGTGGAAAATGTAATTTTTACCTCCAATTCAAAAAAGTATTCATATTGAATAAAAATTCTTCGCAGAGTGAAGAAGATGGATTTGAGTGGTATGCATTATGCAGTTTAGAGCCCAGAATGTGGTCTCTGACAGACGTGAGGGGAGCTCCTTCAGAATTATTAAAATTACTTTGGGCTTACATTGAAATGAACTCAACCTTGCACTATACTTGTTGATAACATTGTTTTAAATGTTTGTATGTTATGCATATATATGTAGTTGGATATGCAAATCCATGTATCTAAAATCCATTCTGACCCCTGCTACCTGAAATGTCTGTGTCTTTTTCATTTAAAAGAAAGAATTTTTAACATTCAGATGCTTAGTAACAGAGTTCAGTACCTTTTTTCTTTCTTTCTTCTCTTTGATTCCCAGGTTTATGCACAGGGAAATGTAGAGGAGGAAATAAAAAAATTTTTCACCCAAGGTGAATTAAGGGCAGTGACAGGACCCAGGTGTCTGTAGTCCCAATCATATGACCTTCCTTATTCTTAATCGAATTCCCTTTCAAGCAATGCTAGTTTTAATTAAATAGAACTAGTCCTATCTCTAAGCTTCATTAAGGTGTCATTAAGAAACTAAGGAGATGAGAAAAGGATGCCGGAGTTCCTTTAGCAGGACCTTAAATTCTGTTTATAAACCATAATGTAATTTCACATCCTAGTTTATTTAATCGTTAAGTACACTGGTTTCTATTGAACTCTTCTGAAACATAAAAATGCTTGTCGTATTCTAAAGGAGCTTTTCAAATTACAAAAAAAAAATCAATACACTCATAGAGTCACAGAATATTCTGAGTTGGAAGGGACCCACAAGGATCACTGAGCCCAATTCTTAGATGAATGGCCTTCATGGGGATCAAATCTGTGACCTTGGCATTATTAGCACCATGCTCCAACCAGCTGAGCTAATCTCACAGTCAATCCATCTTCCCTTAAACATTTTTGTGGTCTGGAGACAACAAAACAGTTATAATTGTGGGGAAAAATTGCTTATATTTAGTAGCTGGTAGCTGGGAAGAATCATGCTTGTTCTGACTGAGGTGTCGCTAGTTGCAAGCTAACATCATGGAAACCTCATGAGGTCTAACACAGCCAAGTGCAAGGTGCTGCACCTGGGTCAGGGCAACCCCCGGCATCAGTATAGAATGTGTGATGAACAGATCAAGAGCAACTCTGACAAGAAGGACTCAGGGGTGCTGGTGGATGAGAAGCTGGACATGATCCAGCAACATGTGTTTGCAGCCCAGAAAGCCAAAAAGTATCCTGGGCTGCATCAAAAGCAGGATGGCCAGTAGGGTGAGGGATGGGATTCTTTCCCTCTACTCTGCTCTAGTGAGACTCCACCTGGAGTGACTCCACCTGGAGTGCTGCATCCAGCTCTGGAATCCCCAACACAGGAGGGATGTTGACCTATTGGAGCAAGTCCAGAAGAGGGACAGCAAGTTGATTAGATGGATGGAGCACCCTTCCTGTGAGAATTGGGACTGGAGAAGGCTCTGGGGGGAACCTTATAGTAGCATTCTAGTACCTAAGAGGGACTTGCAAGAAAGCCAAAGAAGGACTTTTTACAAGGAGATGTAGTGATAGGACAAGGGGGAATGGCTTCAAGCTGGAGGAGGGTAGGTTTAGATTAGATACTAGGAAGAAATTCTTTACAATGAGGGTGGCGAGACACTGGAATGGGTTTTTCAGAGAAGCTGTGGATATTCCATCCCTGGAAGTCTTCAAGGCCAAACTGGATGGGGGTTTGAGCAATATAGTCTTGTAGAAGATGTCCCAGCCCATGGCATGGAGATTGGAACTAGAAGATCTTTAAGATTCCTTCCAACCTAGCAATTCTATGATTCAATGATTTGGAACAACTGCAAAATATTAAATTTTCAGAGGCTTTCTTTTGATGCTAAAATACTATTACTATCATCCTGAAATACTCAAGTAACATACTTGCCTTTATGTGATATTCCGCTCTTGTGTTTTGGGTTTTTTTGTTAGTTTTGCATTTTGTTCTTTTGTTGGGGTTTTTGTTTGTTTGTTTAAATGTAATAAAGCACATAGTTTCAGGCTTTCATCCACAATCAGAGATTTGTAGACAGTTCAGAGAATTGTGACTGTGAGAAAATGCCTCTTCAAGGAAGAAGAAGAGAAAATGTGATATTGTGAGGCTGTTTAAACCCAAGTGGTTGAAAACTGTTGGCTTTTTCTTAGAGGTGAACTGCAACATCCTATGTGAGCTATTTAAAGTAGTCTCTTTAATTTCACAGTGTTTTAAAGTTTGCAGCATATGCTTGTGTGTTGGGACAACTAATTGATATCCACGCAGTTTTCACAGTACTCACTGGAGCAGGAATTACATTCCAACATGGTGACTTCTTTGTTTTAAAGTAATGAAAACAGAAAACTACAGGTGCTAGGAGATAATGACAGGGTGGACACTAAGCAGGCATTTTACCCTAAAATTCATATATTTCAAACTGCCTGCAGTCCCAGTGAAATTTGCAAAGTTAAAGCTGTCCCCTTAATTTCTTTTGAATTTGTTTTTCCAGCTGACTTGTATCATCTGAGAGGCAGAGGATAGATGATGTGTCCTGGAAGAGCATTGATTTGTTTCTTTGATTTATATTTGTTTTTTTTTTTTTCTGGAGCTGGAGCACATCTAGTGTTATCTTTGCTCAGCAGTCTCACCAATATGCCTTATTCCTGGCCAGTTCCTTCCCTCTTCCTAGAGGGGATCAAACAGCTTTTATCCGCTTCAGCTCACTCCTTGCATTAACTGCAGAGCTCTTGTTTTGAGGCATTTCTTTCATGTCTTTGGCGATGTGGGGGTCTAAGGAATTGGTCTTGTTGGTTTCCAGCACCACTAAATTGAGCCAAGGACTAAGGAAGTACTTGCAGTTCAAATCTAAGCATGGTTGAGATAAACTTTACCTTGTTTGGGAAAAAAGAAACCAAAAAAAAAAAAAAAAAAAAAAAAAAACCCCCCCCCAAAAAAAAAATAAACCAAAAAGCAAACAAAGAAACCAAACTAAACCAAATGAAAAAACCCTGCACTTTCTCTAACATTTGCTTCAGCACTATTCTTTAGGAAGAGATGACTCAAAGAACTTCAGCTTCTTTTCTTCCACTTTGTTTTTCTTTGTTGTCTCAGCACTTTCCCTTTCTTCTTTCTGGATCTGCAAGTTAGCTGTATTTAAGCAGCATCTTCCCCTCCTTATTTTATTACTCACCCTAAAGATAGGATATGCATTTGTTACAGATAGAGCAAAACCTAATGAAGTGATATGTTACACTGGATGCAACAATTTATCTCTTCCCAAGAATGACACTTGCACACAACGTGCTCTTTTTGTCTTTTGAGCATCAGCCTTCTTTCGAGCAGCCTTCAACTGTGTTTACAGTACAAGCTGCACTGTGATTTCTGGATGCAGCCACAGGCTCTCTTGTTCTGGTCAGAAAATATGCAAGAAGAAGTGCAAAAACTTTTTCGAACTCTCTCCATGTTTTTCAGAACTTGGGTTCGTTTGCATTCAGTTTTCTAATTGAAGCGGATTCACATCAACAGATTCACACAGCCTGACTATAGGGAGCTACTAATGTGAAGGGTGAAGCTCTTACTTAGGCTTCTGTTTAGTTTCACAGTTTTAGTTGAGCTGATCCCTTTAGGAAGAGATGTCATCAGCTTCATTGCTCTCTAGGTAGAAACATGAAGTCCTTAATGGTGGGCTGAAAACTGGGCTACACTATGATTAGAGAATGAGATGGAAACTTAGAGTGACCCAATCTATCACAGAATATTCGTAATATGAAAGCCTGGGATGTCAGCTGTCTTTTGTCTGGAAAGCTTCTTCCAAAGAACATGCAATTCATTCATCCAGGTGGGTTTACCACCCAGAGAAATGGCATGACATAGGAGAAAGACTTAATAGGCATGAGTCTTACCTCTGTAATTCACTGGTACTTTGCTACTGAAAGTCATTTTTTCTCTGTTGCTCTGTGAGAAAAGCACACTTATGTTTTTGGTTCTAGCACAGAACCTGTGCCCCTATGCCTTTTGAAAATTTGCACAACAATTATTTTTAAGAGCACTTTTTCTAAGGTTTTCATAGTATTTTGATCCTGAAAGATGCAGGAGGAAAGTAAAACCGCTAGTATGTTGATTCAAGGGGAAATGTAGCCCCCAATAACCATTCCCTCACAGTTGTTTTCCCAGTGACCTGCTTTTCTTACTGAGGAACTCAAGTGTGGTTGTACAGCTTCTGAAGAGTGAAGTGCTGCCTGTCAATATGCTTACAAGGTTTGGGACACCAATACTCAGTTTCTCAAACCACTGTCTTCTTAACCCGCAGTTGCTCCGACAGGATGGCTCACCAATCTGTAAGTGAGGGAGGCTCCTGGTAGTCTTTCCTTGTGGTGTCCTCCTTGCTGTGGAATGGTGAAATGCATAGATCTCTTTACTTTTTAATACTGTTTGAATTTGTCACTGCACAGAAACAAGCAGCCTGTGATGAAGGACTCCCGTGAATCTGTGTCTCGTAAGGGTCACAGTATATGGATTACTGTGTAATGAGAGTTCTAAAGTAAATATGCATACATGTATGTGCATATAAACATATCTGTAATATGTAGGGTGTATTCCATACATATATTTGCAGGTTTTTTAAGCTTAAAAGCCTCTTGCATAGTGAACACATATGCTTCTCCCTCCTTAGTCATCTATTTTCTCTCTTTAGTTATTGTATTTTTACACTTGCCAGTATTTCCAGGAACAACCTATCTATCTGTTCAGCACCCACACCTGAATACTGTGTTCAGTTTTGATTTCTGCTATACAAAAAACATATGGACAGGCTGGAGAGGGTCCAGAGAAGGGCTACAAAGATGATCAAAGGACTGGGAAGCCTGCCATGTGAAGAAAGGCTTAGAGAACTGGGTTTGTTCAAGGAACAAACGAGCAAAAAAGGCTTAGGGAAGACCTTATAACTGTGTTTCAATATTTAAAGGGTGGCTACAAATGAGATGAAGACTCCCTTTTTACAAGGAGTCACATTGAAAAGATGAGGGGTAATGGCTCCAAGTTACTTCTGGGGAGATTCTGGCTGGATACAGGAGGAGAATTTTTCATGATGAGAACAATCAGTCATTGGAATAATCTCCCCAGGGAAGTGGTGGATTCCCCAATGTCAAACAGTTTTAAGAGCCAGCTGGACAGGGTGCTGGACCATCTTGTCTAGATTGTGCATTTGCCAGGAAAAGTTGGACCAGATAATCCTTGAGGTCTCTTCCTGGTATTCTGTTCTTCTAACTACAAAGCTGAAACAATGAAAAAGAAGGAATATTTCTCATTATGTTGTTCCATCTTCTGACAGATAAAAGTAACATTCCTATAGTTTCCTTCTAAAATATTAGCTGTACTTTCCCGTAGGATTTTCTACCACAGGCAATTCAAAAGTAACAGTGATAGACATGCCAGCTATATTAAGGTGTTGATCTGCAGACATGTGGTATCTTAGTTTTATATTGTTTCCCACTGATTTCCCTTATAGTTATTTTCAGTCTAACTCTTAATAAAAAATAGACAAAATAACATCAGACACAAAAGTATATGAAATAGTTATTAAAAATTATTATTCTTCTCCAGTTAAGGTTTTGCGTTGTCTGAAATTACTTCCATTTTTGATGGGCAACTTTGTAAAAGATAAACAACTTAGGGGAAGTTTGAGATTTCTTAATGCTTCAGCAGTGAAGAAAGACTTGTTATCAAATGTCTTCCACTGCTGTAATAGCTTTGAAAATAAATTTAGTATTTAACATATTTCTTAAAATATTAAATATTCTAAGTTAGTATTCGACCTTATGCAAAATTATAAAAATTATAATAAAGGATCTGCTTTAGAAGACCGATTATGCTGCCCTCATTCATGCATGTAGTTAGATGAGAAGCACCAGTGAAGTCAATCAAAGTCCTCTTCAACTGTAGCTGAACAGTGTCAAACTGATGGTATTATTTATTTCAAAGTATTTGCCTACATGTGTTATTTAAAAAAACCCCCTGCAACCAAACAAACTAAATCCCTACTTTTTTTCCTTTTACCTTTGTTTAAAGCTTTCATATTTTCACTGAAGTAATCAGTCCCTTTTCCTGAAAAGCATAAACATATAAAGAAGCTAATATAGAAGCATTTCATCAATATGGTGTTAGCTGTTCAAAATGGAGTTGAAAGCTTCTCTCTTGGGATCTATGCAAGAAACAACTGCTCTGTTATGTATACCTTATTTTCACCGTGTATTTCTATATAATTAAATAAAAAAGGGGAAGCTAATTTTGTTTCTTATGTAATATTATGCAATAAATTGAGCAAACGACTTGGTTAGTGAATAGAAGTATCTCATTTAATCATCTAAATGGGTGTATTTATTATAGTTGAAGTACAGTTACTGTAATTCTTATATGCATGTACTTAAATTAAAATACCATGTGTTACAATTTGCTGGTGGTATGAACTGGAGAAAAAATAAAAAAAAAAAAGATGCCCTAAGGTTTCCAAAACCTGACTTATGAGCAATCATTTCAAGAAGTTCTATATAAAATTGCTTGGTCTTTTTGTCATGCATTTTCCATTTAAGTCAGTGGAAGCTGTATAGCTAAAATCACACTGAATTCATTGCAAATCTAGGGCATGCTTAAAGGGCACTTCATCTGAGCAGAAAAGTCATTTCTTTGACTGTGGCTATGTTAAGTGAGAGATGGAAGTGAATAGCTTTTAGTTTATTGCTCATTTGAAAGCTGGAGGGAAAAATGGCCTTTGTCTACCTGCCAAGCTCTTCCCTTCCCTTGCCCAGACTTCCTAAAAATGCTCATTTGAAATCTGGCCGCAGTTACCTTTGATTTCTTTCAGTAGGTTTCCCTTTTCTCTTTTTTTTCTTACAGCAGTTTTGTTTCTTTCTGTCTCGTAATAAATTTGATCTATTTTTAAAATGTAATAAGTGAATGCTAGGGTGGCTTGAAACAGGCCCCACAAAAAAGTCACTTACTGATAATTTGATGCTTAATTCGAAGTCTGATCTCTAAGATAAACTCTTCAGTTGAGGAGTCTTTCTCTGTACATTGGTATATGAACCTGTTGGGTTTCTTTAGGTAAATTTTAAAAATCCTACCTCTATGTAGGTACTATAATGACATCTTATTGCAGATGCAGCCTAAGATTGTGTCATACTGTTGAAAACCAGTAATTGCAACTTGTAGCTATTTTGTGATCTGTAAATCTGTGCATATGGCATCTTATTGTTATGTAATTAAATGAGGAAAATGAAATTATGAAGACTGCTGGTACCTTCAACAATAGTGCTTTTAGTGCATTAATTAGGCTGTGTTTGCTCTGAGACCAACGAGAGAACACAAAATATTTGCTGTTTTCATGACAGATCCTTAAATAACACAAGCTTTTCTTAATAGAAGTATTCATGGGCTTATTGTGATTTTGCATTTATTCTACTCTTTATCTTTTTTAATTGTCAAGTTTTGAGCTCCTGACATCACCACAGATGTCAAGTAACCAATTCTTGGAGATCTTCTATTTATGAAGAAGAGAAAAAAATTAAAAGTGAATGTGTTTGTTTTTTTTTTGTTGGTTGGTTTTGGTTTTTTTTGTTTGTTTGGGGTTTTTTGTTGGTTTTTTTTTGTTTGTTTTGTTTTTTTCCCTTCAGAGCTGTGTTACAATAAAGCACTTTTCATATTCCGGAGTTCCAATTAAGGGTATAGGTAACTAAACCTGAAATCTTGTGAAGTCTTGCAACTCACTGCAAGAACAAATGAAAACTCTCTCTGAACATGTTATTTTCACTTTGTGTGTGGAAGACAGTGTTATTCCCTTAGAGATTTTAATAGCTTTTATGTTTACATTTGAGTGACTACTGATACCAGGAACAGAGACAAGAAACAGTTTTCCAAGAGCAGAAAAAGAAGCCAGTTTAGAAGAATTCAGTCTCTGTTACTGTTTGAATTGAATTCAGATTTTATTAGTGGGTGTGAAACTGAGAAAATGGTACTGATGTTGTAAAAAGCATGTGTCTAAGGGAACAGACCCTGCAAAAGTTAAACTTTGGGGTGGGTTTAGTAATGAGTTCCCAACCTGTGCTTACTCTTTGCTGCACTGGTTCTGCTGGTGTTTGAGAAAATTACAGCCTAAAGTTGTTTTCTAAATTAAATGTATTCTTATAATTGAAGTGGCCCTATAAAACCAGAAAAGTCTGGGTTTGGCTAACATAACACACCTTCGCTCAGTATTTTTACTTTGAGGGTCCTCTCAGCTAAGTTCTGGTGCCATTTTAGCTATTGCAGTCTTATATTCTTCTCCATCTAAATTAAAACAACACATTAATAACCACTTAAATTCCAAGGATATAAAATAAGTAAGATATACTCCTTGTGATGGCTAGTTTTCTTTCATTAAAATGCTGATCAGCAAGAAAGAATATTGTAGCAACATAATGATTTCTGCTTGATAAAGATGCTACTATAGATAATGATGCTGCCAGATAAATGTCATTAGAGTATGAGACATTTATTCAAAAACAAATGTCAGGCCTCAGCTGATGTGCCTATTGATCCAATAAATTAAGTCATCAGGAGTGTGGAAGGTGCTTATTTTTGCAGCAAGGTTCAACATGTTAAGATGACAATTACTAAAGCATCATAAGGTGGTTCTTTCTTAGGGAAGGTAGTTTTTCTTTTTGCCTTCATGATTAAAGAGGCTGAGGTTCATGGCTAAAGTTATGTGGTTGCCAAACCCAGGAGTGCCCATTGGTATCTCTATGCAGTACAGGCTTGTATTGCAAATATATAGAAGATGAGAGAATTTTGAGATGTGTGTAGGCTCAGATTCATGCTCAAAATGCTGTGTATACGTAGCAAAATGTTTGCCTGTCAAAAGTATGGGTCTTCCATAAGAAATTATGTCCTCTGCTGGCAGCCAGGCTGGGAAGAGAATGGAGGAGAGTGTGACATTGGCAGTTTTCACGAAGGTCAGAGGTCTGACTAACTGCTGGTAGCTTGTGGTTTATAGACCACTGTAACAATATTTCATGATTAATATGCATTGCAAAGTACAGGCTGAAGTAATAGTGATAACTTTGGTTGAAAATAAATTATTGGATTATTTCTGTAAATGTCATAATCTTATAAATTAAAGGAGGAAAGAGCTTTCTGCATAATGTAACTTAAATACCTTTAACAATATGTCTTTGTCATAGAAGAGTCATTTTTAGGGAAGGATTGTCTTAATGAAACAGCTTTATTTCCTATTACTTTACTTAAGTGTTTTCAGAGATATCCTTCATGCAATAAGGTGAACTTAGAATGTAAAGAGTTTTACAGGCCACTATGTAGGAATGATGTATGTATGAATTATTTCACAAGACCCTAGTTTGCAGCATCATTGATCTCTGTTTCAAAAGAATTACAATTGAGGGGTACAGTGTATGTTTGAATTCCATGAGGTTTTGTTGGGTTTTTAAATCTCTTTATCTCTTTTTAAACAAAAGTCAGAAATAATTACTATAGTTTTGGCTTAGTCAAAACAAGAAAAAGGTAAGATTAGTTTAGCATCGTTTTGCTATTTTAATCTTTGGTGTAGTTTATAGGGGATGGAAGTGTTTGGTTTTGATTTTTTGTTTGCTTGGGTTTGGTTCAGGATTTTGTTTTGTTTTTTGGTATTTGGTTTTGTGCTGATTTTGTTTGTGTTTTGCTTTTCTTTTTTAAATAGTGGCATTGTAGACTTAAAAAACCATTTTTATTTTTCCTTGACAGTATTTAATTTAGGCAAACTAGTTTTCTGGAAGTAACTATGATTCTCCCCCTTTTCAATCTGTCATGTAAAATTCATGTAGATAATTGGATCTTTGGGAGACATAAGAGTTAATATTTCATAAGGTGATATGTGTTGGTTATGTTTAGAAAATTACAGTCACCACTGAGAGGTATGCATTTGAGGTGTTAATACTTCCTGTTAAAGTAGAAGAGTTAAGATACTGCCCACATTGCCTTGCAATTTGAAATATCGGGACACAAATAGCATCTGTTCAATGACCATAGTGGCAGGATGCCAGAATCTATAGTCAGAAGGAAACCCAGTAAAGAGAAATCTTGTGATTCATTTCAATTATAGCCAACTTTGCTCTTGGTTCAGTTTCTGCTGGCAGCAAACCCCAGAGATGCATATCATCCGCCAAGAATTCCCTCCTCCTGGCTGCGGAAAACAGAATGTTTGGAATCTGTCAAACTTTGTGTGCCCGTGTTAGAGAAGGGTAGTCAGTCTTGAAGAGACATTGCATCCAGGCAATTTCCAATTGTATTGACTGCCCAGCACTGGGCATCTCATGTAGAGCATTGCCAGATGTCACAGAGCAGCAGCACAGCCTAAAATGTTGTATTTTTACCTCCCATACATACCATAGTATAGATAGCATGGTACAGGTTTCTATGGAGGAGCCCTAGGCTGGAACATGGGATGTCACATTTCACTGACTTCAGTGTGTACCAAAAATACAAACAAACAAAAAAGGCTTCCCTGATATACTGTTGTTATGCAGTTTTTTCATCCTTTGTCATTAAAAAGAAAAAAAAAAAAAGAAAAAGAAAAAAAAAGGTATAGCTCTAGACTTGACAAATTCATTCTCCTGTGATTTTTTTCACTTCAAACAACAAACCACTGTCAGACATTGTATCTTATGTGTGCTATGAAATTCAGGGCCCTAGAAGAATACTCACCAAAGATGGAGTGATGCTTTATTTTTCATCCACCGCCTTCCTTCCCAAAGTAGAGGAGACAGATTGGGCTTTAGTGAGAAAAGCAAAAAATGTCAGATCTGAAAGCAGTACATGAAAGTTTTCAAAAGCAGTGAATCAATATTATGATATTTTCTAAGCTTTCATTTTTTTCTGGGCAATGCTTTTTGTTGTAAATTTGTTTATATTTTATCAGTATTCAAAGTGCTTTATAAAACATTTCCAAATGTAAAACTTTAGACATTAATCCAATATGTGGATATGAGTTTGGACTACTTTTTCTTCCCTCTGTAGTAAAACAACTGATAATCTATTTGGCAGTGATAACTGCTTTGCTAAGTTGACTTTAGATAGTACTGCTATTTCTTCATTTGCCATAGAAATGTTATCTGCCCAAATAGCACCTGAAATATTTCTTAAGCAGCAGATACCATTTAGATTAAAACACAAAGTATCTGATGCTCCTGTAGTTAAGGAGTCTGTGAATAGAGCGTAAGCAGAACTTAAATTGCTTGACATTTAAGATTTAAAAAATTGAAATATCATTATCAGTGTTCTGCTCTTTCAGTATACAAAACACATTTGAATTTGGTATCTAAATTTTATCCTGTGTTCAACTTTGATGGGTTTGTAAATCTTTTTCATTGTTGCTGCACAGTGCCCTTACCCTTCTTTTGGGAAAACTTGCAAACTTCCCTCTGCTGAAGTGCTTCTGTGTGGAGCTGGTTAGGTCCCCAGCAGAAGATATTACTCCCGTTGAGAAAGGAAAAGTTTTTCCTTCTGCAGACCCTGGAAGATTTTCCTTGGGAAAATGTGTTTTTAGAGAGTCTTATCTGCTGTAAGACTTTTTTGCATGTTACCTTTGCATGTAAGTGACCAGTAACTTTATTACTGAGTTTAAGAGCACCACTGATGAAACTACACATGAGAACTTTCTTCTTTGGTAACATCAGAATATGTATAATGTGTATCTAAAACATTCAGCAGTCTGATTGATGAAGAACTGCTTGTTTCCAGACTGGGAAAAGAATGATGCTTTTCCTGATGGGGAAAATCCTCCTTTGTCTGGACAAAGGCTGGCAAAATTCAGTATTCTTCTGAATACATCTCAGCTCTGAATTCCTTCCTTTCCCTCCCATATAGGCTGAAGAGAGGTACTATAGTATATTTTTAAGTATAATTTTGTTGTGAATTGCCAGCTGGTAAACTACTGCTAACCCCCCATTCCTGTTTCTCTTCTGTGTTACGTTTCTCACTGTTACATAAGACAACTGAGAAGGAAAACCATTCTTGCTGCTAGATATTTCTTGTGGGTGATATTTCATACTCCTTTTTCTGTTTTTATTCTCTCTAATTTTTCTGACAGTGTGCACAGTTCTTTGAAGCAACTTATTTAACATGTCTTGCTGTTCTGGAATGATTTTTTATTTTTTAATTTCATTTGCTTATCTTTTCCATTAGCGATACCTCCGAAAAGTTCCTGCTCTACAAATGGTAGCATTCTACCTGTGGCAAAATGTGAAGTGGTGTGCTGGGCTGGTGAAGAGTATTTTTTCAGTCCATTGTCAGTGGTTTTTATCTTCCTCCCTTTAGTACCTGTCTCATACTTGATAGTTAGTTTGGCACTGCCATTGCATTCCCTTTGATGCAGAGAGAATGAAGTTTGAAGTGCTGCTGTTGTCATCATCTGTACATATAGGATGTAGCAAGGTGAGCTATCCTGTAAGATCCCAGGTCACTAAGCTGACTGTGTTTTAGGCTATCCATGGGAGAAACACTAGGCCTTGTGAGGAATCTGCTTCCTGGAAAAGCACATAAATAAAACTCATAAATTCCATTCGGTTTGGAAATCACAGTTCTCTGCTTTTCTTTTTAAATTTGAAATACTTGAAGCAGGCTTCTCTCACATTCCCCCAGACTTAGGAAGGAGCATCATAAGAAATCTTGAGACCTAAGCAGTCCCTATCCTTTTGTCTCCTTTGTGTTTTAGACAAGAAGAAATTTTTGTCTTCTGTTTCCTTTTCTTTTGTTACCTTTTTTTTTTCTTTCTTTCTTTTTCTTTGGCAATTCAAGGGCTTTTATGTACTCCAGATTAGAAATCTCTAGTCTGTTGATGTTTTCTTAGTAGTGCTCTGTGACCATGAGGCTTGGTATGGCATTCATTTTGTATTTGCTTCTAGGTAATTGGAGCAACTCCTAAAAGACTGCATTCTAGATACAGCTTATTCATAAAGGCATATAAAGTACTTCCATTGGAGTCTTGGAATAACCAAATAGGTGCCAGAGAGCCATCAGCAGCAGTCATTAGCTTTGTAAGGTGATGAAGTTCTGGTATGCCAAGGAAAGCTGGAAGAACTGCCTTCTCTCTGTACCTTGTCTAAACTAAAACACAGCAGCAGGAATGAGAGAGGTAGTTTCTGAAGGTGTGTGGCTCCAAAGCATGGACTGTTCAATTTCCAATAGTTAGAAAAAAATACTGTAGGGGGCTGTTGGAGTGCTTGTCTGCTACCTGAAGGTATGGATGCAACCCAAAAATTGTTGTGGATTGAAAGATATATGTTCATGATTTTTGTCCTTTTTTTTTTTCTTTTCCCTCCGGAGGAATGCAAGGAAAAAGGAGGTAAACTCAGGCATATCTTCCCCTCTTAGAGCACTCTCAGGGCCAAAGTTTGCAGAGCTGAAGACAGATCTAATTAGGTTGTCAGAACTAGTTTGCACGTGAGTGTATGTGTGTGTGTATGTTTATACATTCATTCATATGTATGTGTATATATATATTTATATATGTGAAATACAAAACTAGGAAAAATACTTGCCCCTGTAGAAAGCTGCAAGTCCATAATTTGGGTTTCTTGTACTACAAAGGTCATAGAGAAGGAACATGGTCATGTTGTCATAGAATCATAGGGTGGTTTGGGTTAGAAGGGATCTTACAGATCATCCGATCCCTCTGGGGTGAGCAGAGACACCTTCCACTAGGCCAGGTTGCTCAAAACTTCATCCAGCCTGGCCTTGGGCACTTCCAGGGATGGGGCATCCACAGCTTCTCTGGGCAATCCATTCCAGTGATTCAACACCCTCACAGTAAAGAATTTATTCCTAATATCTTATCTAAATCTTCCCTCTTTCGTTTTAAAACTGCTGCCCCTTGTTCAGTCACTACAGGTTCTGCTAAAAGGGCTCCGTCCCTCTTTATTATAAGCCTTCTTTCTGTATTGCATGGCCACAGTAAGGCTTTCCTTGAGCCTTCTCTTGTCTAGGCTGAACCACACCATCTCAGCCTTTTTTGTTAGGGAAGATGTTAATTATCACAGTATTTGACAAGTTTTGCATGCTAATGATTTTGGAAAATGCTTTTTTTCCTCAAATAGTGAATGAAATAGGCTGATCAACTGTACCAAGTTTAATTTCTTTTTACAATTATTATAGCAACAAAATCAACAATCACGAATAATTTAAATATACATTTATTTAAATTAAAGCATTTTATATATATTTTTAAAATAAAAATACATTTACCAAATGATGAATTGGAGTAGTATCAGTGGGTGATCTTTTTTTCTGAAGACTAATTATCTAGAGTACATATTTGTAAAGAACTGCAAAGCCAATTTAACTTTTTAATTTATATTGTTAAAAAAAAAGCCTGGAAGGCGAAAACAAATGCTAAATAGTATACTGCAAATACATATTTTTAAAGTGTATAAGCCCATTACTTGCTTCAAATTTATTGATGATGTTAAGCATAGTAACTACGGCTATGATCAGAATGAAATCTGATGATGTGAAAACAGGGTCAAAACATTATGCTCTGAGTCATAATAAAATCTCTTCTGCTTAGCAAGCCATCCTGGTGATATTGCTGAATGTTGCCATGGAGCTTGGTAGCTGAAGAATGAATGTTAGCACACAAAGTACTGTAGAGAAGATAATAGAAGCCAAGTGAGGTCTGAGAGTTAAGTGAAGCCCCTTACACATTGCGGTTGGCCATGCTGGGTTTCCCACTAGACTCCTGCAGAACCAGCATTTATACAGCTGAGAACTTCTTCTGGTTGAACCAGAAGAAAAAAGAAAAAAAAAAAAAAGGTTTGTTTGAGTTTTTCTTTTTCCCCCCGAACAGTCTGTAACAGCAGGTATACCCTGTCTTTAAAAATATTTTTTCTCAAAGTTCCTCAAATCCTGTGCAAGTAATTACCAAGAGGGAAGGTCTGTTTCTTGACAAACTGATGTGGCTGGTTGAAATACTGCCAATTTGCTGCACAACTGAAGTAGAATTGAGGAGGGGATCCCTGCCAAATTATAATCAGACTGGGATCATAAACTGCTTTGAAACAATTTCCCTCCTTTTCCCACTTCTCTTTTTTTACAGTGATGCTTTTATGAATTAATGAGGCATGTGTGATTCTTTTATCATATTAGTACTGCATACACATTCTGTAAATGTCATCTTAGGTGGCAAGGCCAGGGGAACAGTATGTTTTAGTTCACTGCTTTATGCCAAAGTATTCTCTCTCAGTGAAGGCAAAAGAATCTGCATCTGCCCAGTGTGTTTATGTTTTTATGTTCTGTAAATATATTCTAGGTGAAAAGCTGAAATTGTAGTTCCCGTTCAAAATAATCGTCTTTGAGAGGCAGTTTTATTTTGCATTGAAATGTGCATCCTACAACAGTTATTCTTTTTGTGCCAGCTTGGAAAAGACATTATGACATTTAAACCAATAGAATATATGAAATTTGAAGAATATTACTCTTAATACTCTTTTGCTCTTTCTCCTCCACCATGCTC
>VWZF01003333.1:488262-613753 GCA_013396755.1 Sclerurus mexicanus
TTCTTTGTTTTGAAAGGGATGAATGTGAGTATGCCCTTCTGTACACAATTCTGGTTCAGGATCGAGCTTGTGAATTCAAACTATGGATTTTAAATTCTATTTTTCTGCCTTCAGTAGTGCTGTTGTAAATCTGGAGCATCTTCATTAGATCTGATGGTTTTAACATCATCTGCCAGTGTATTGCTTTTGTTATATGGTCAGTTAGAAATTGATGCAAAGTAGCCATATTACTTAGGGTCCTTATTGGCTCACCTATGTGGAGTTAGGTTAAAACACCTTGCTAGCAATTCCTTCCATTTATCACTTTATTTAGGTAATAGGTGTGTTTCTCTTCAGTTACTGATAGCCATGCTCGTGGAGCATCTACATCACTCTTCCTTCTGCTTTATGTCAGCAAGGAGATACATTTCTTTTGTCTATGTTGAGCCTGTCAATTGAAACAAGGTAAACTAGACAAAGGTAAACCAGAGGTAAACTCTCAGTGTGCCCACTGGCGTTTTAATGTTAGTGGAATGAGATGCCTTTGTAACAGTGTCCATGTAGTCCAGTTTGTAACTCCTATTGTAACAGCCTATGAACTGTGTGCCTTGTATGGGCTCTGATGGCAGATATTACCATCTGGCACAGTGGTACAGAGCCTAAAAACAGCTTTTGTAAGAAAGGAAACCTGATTGCTGGGGAATTTTTGTTTTGCTTTCAAAAGCTGCTCTGGTGCTAGTTTCTGTTCTTGAAAATTTCCCGGGAGAGAATTTGGCTGTGTCTTGCACATTTGTATAGTATCCAAGTGACAGGCAGTTTAAAGAACCCAATTTGGCTGCTCTGTGGTAGGAATGATTTTTGTCCAGTGTTTGTAGCTACATCTCTCCTCACATCTGGTGCATAAACTTACATATAGCATATTATTCTTAAGTGATACTAAAAATCTGATGAGTCTTGCTTTTTCGTTGTTAGAATTTTGTGCCAGAACTTAAGGTGTACTTTTGATTTGAAGAAAAGAGACTTGTGCTAATTCATGTGTAATTTTGGATTCATCCTTTGATTTTCCTCAGTTGGATGCAGTAGATTTGACCAATCTTGTGTAGTTCTAAGATTTTTTTTGCTTTGTCTGAGTTCTGTCCCTGTTTTTCCGTGTGTCGTGTTGCCTCCCCTCCCTCCCCACCCTGCTCCAGCAGTTTTCATATGTGAAATTGTTTCATATGTGAAATTTTCATCTGTTTGGGTACTGGCTTCTTTTGAGCTTAGGGCAGGAGTACTCAAGAATATTTTTCCTCATTTGTGTTTTATAGTATATATTTAAGTGCTCTCCTTTTCATGATTTCTACAGTTCCAATTCCATCTACCTTCAACTACTGCAAAAAAAACTGTGCAAAGTTTATTCTACAAGTGAACAGTAAAATTCAGTGCCTAGTGCAAGTGCTGTTTTCACAGCAGCTAAAGAAAATTATTACTTTATCTGCCTGAAGTGTCATAACCTCATGTTGTTCGGAGGTGATTCTCACCATGGCCTTGTAGACGTAAAAGCTTAACCAGCGCTCAAGTAATTCTCTTGATGTCAACATCCTTCAGCTTGTCAGATGCCTGCCTCGCTGTGCTTTGAGTTACAGCGTTGTAATCATTACTGCATTAAATCAGCAGTCTAAGCCACCCTTAAAAATGGAGGTTGATAGGTACCTGCTCATCTGTGAATGAGAGTATGTGCCTGCAGCCCTGCTCCATCAGCCAGGTGGGTTCCTGCTGGTGCATGATTGTTCTGTCGTGACTGGTACAGGGCTTGGGGCAGGAGGAGAGCAGGGCAATTAGGAAAGGGAGAAGGAAATGCTGTCAGCACCTCTTCCTCATGAGCATATGAAGTAAGTGGAAATGCAAAAGGAAAATAAAAGGGAAGGTTATGCAGCTTTCAGGAGTGATTAGTGATTTCTTGCTCTAATTTGTAACAAAATGAAATTGCAAGTGTATGTGTACTGCAGACCTGCAGCTCCAATTACTTTAGCAGAGTCTTACATTCAGCATTATTAAGAAAGCAACTCTGTGTGTAGCGTTATCATATGCTAACACTTTTATCTTTTAAGTGTGATTTCATAAGATTTTTATTCCCTAGCAGAACTAGTATACTGTTATGCACTGAGTAGAGAATTCCTAATTTCATAGAATAAATTCATGCAGTTTTGTAAAAACTGAAATACAAATTTATTCAAATTAACTTAGTGAAGCAAATTTTAGGGGATTGCTGAAAAGGGAACATCATGTACATCAGACAACTAAATTATGTATCTGATTATTTGAGAATTTGCATAGAAATAAGAAATTATGCAAAAATCAAAACTTAATGTTCATTGGAGTTTGGACAAGGGCAGTAAAAGACTTGGAGTTACATAAAGTAGAAAATGAAGAAAAAAAATCCCTATTGAGATTATGTCCAAAGAAAGATTTTATTTTTATTTTCCTTCCTTCTCCCATTTTGCATATGCCTCTTGAAGGGACTATTGTTATCCATTGTATGTGAGACATTGTGCTTTAGATATGTGTGATAATATTGAGATCCACAACACTGATCAATTTTGAAGTTTGTTTTGTCATGCATTTTTACCTTCTTGGAATGTTTGTTTATACTTGCACATATAAGCAATGCTCAATTGGATTTTAAAATAACTAAGACTTCATTTTTGTTTTTCTTGAACCACAGCTCATGGATAAAGTTAATACTAAGGGAAGTAAAAAAGCTGTTAGCCTATAAAAAGTTTCTGTAGTTATATAAGACATGGATAGCATATATTCTCTTACCCACTTATAGACAGAGGATAAGAGAGTAGTGCCAAAGTAATTTCAAAGCCACCCACAGGCAAAGAACCATCATACATTACATATAACATCAGTAAAATGTTCTGGAAAGAAATACTAAAGTCAAACCAGATATGATTTTGTACCTTTGCTTGTGCCATTCCGACCCAAATGAACCATATGATACTTGTCTTTGAGTTTCATAGGAGAAAAATGAACCAGGCTTTCTGAATGAATTTTAATCAGGCTGAAGCTTGTTTCTTGGGATAAGTAGAAAATATATGAATATTTTTTTTTTTTTAGAAAGCACTTTTTTTCTTGTCATTGAATGTGGCTTTACTTATGGGTTAGAGGATATTACAGATGTTAAATGAGCTTATACATAAAGAGAGCTGATGAACAAGAACATACAAAAGTGAAGGGAGAGGCATTAGGTGATGAAGTAAAAATGTTGAGGAGAACTCTGTGGGAAGATGTGTAGGAAAGGCAAATGCATGTGGGCCTTTGAATAAGATAAACAAAATCTATGAGTTAGAGAGAGGCATAATGGAGTAACTTAAGGTGTTTAGAAAGGCAATGCATGTCCTTGATACTTCAGAATTATTCTGAAATAAATATAGGAGGATGACAAAGCTAAACAGCACATCTGAAAAAAAGGAAGATGTGATAGGCAGGTCTACATTTAAGCTCTTGTTGAAATACAAAGCAAATGGCAGCTAAGAGTGATGCTGTGAAGCAGATCTGAAAGGCAGCCCCAGCTCCCTACACTTACAGGGACTTGGGATGTTGTAGGTCAACGTGCTGTGGTGTACATATGAATAGGCTTGGTCACCCCCATTTCCCCATTGGTGAAAAACTTAAAAGGAAGTCTTACCTGAATGCCTTTTGAGGATCTTTCTTGTTCCCTGAAACATCTGACGAATGATTAATTAAAAAAAATCAAATTAACTCTTTGTGTTAAAGATAACTTTGTACTTAAAATGTTTGTGTAATCTTAGGTGAGGAAGAAAATTTATCAGATTTGAGGTCAAGGCACAATGCACAAGTTGAGAATCAGGGCAAGGGAGACTGTAAAAGGGCATCGTGCAAATAACTAGGAATTAACAGCCTACAAGGTGGTAATGGACTTCTTCAGGAAGCAAATTACCTGTTTATATTTGATGCAGCTAAATCATGAGAAAGTAAAAATATGACTGCAGTTCACAAACACAGACAGAATATGGGAATAGCCATGGAATAAGGAAATGCCAATTAAAGAGCAAAAGCAGAAAGGATTGCATTTATATCAAGAAGGGTATAAATGGAAAGAGAAATAAAGCAACAAAACAAAATCAAAACAAACTTTATAAATACAAACTATGAAGTAATAATAGCAAAGTCTTTCTAAAAAGAGAAAATTATTTTTTGTAAAGTGTAAAATAAATAATCAGTGAATTTAATGTCATTCCATCTACAGGACAGAAGTATAATTTTGTGGTAATTAAAACCCCCAAAAAAGCAGAAAGTATTTCTTTACCAGTCAAGCTTTTTTTCTTGTAAGGTAGGTACCAGGTACCTTGAAAAATGGATTTTTATGCAAATTACATGACTCATCTATATCCCCAGGGAGTGAAAGAGGGTGAAGAAAGAAAATTATTTCTTTTTATCAGTCTTAGTGATAGAGGAAAGAGAAATACTGGCATTGCACTAAGCAAGCCAGTAAAGTGATTCCCTGTAGATAGCTGAAATAGCATTATTGTACACTGCATTTCACCAGATCTGCCTTGCAACTGTGTGAAAGTGCTAAATGTTTCAAAAAGGTTAAATCAAAGCTCTAGACTTTGCAGTTGTTAATTATTTTCATTGAGAAGATACATAGAGATTAAATATTCCTTGAAGATGAATTGCATGAAAACTAGCATGCTTTTAGTATATGTAAATGGGCTTTTCAGTGCATAGTGAATGATAATGGTGGATGTCTACCCAACATAACACAGCTCAGCATTTCCCGAAGAAAATATTCAGCATAATGAACATTTTGGAATAAAAATAAGTCTCAAAGCTTTTGTGAAATTGTATCTTATTCACTGTCAGAGGGACAGCATTAAATTCCTGTTCTTCAGTGATTTTCTCCAAATTCAGAGTCTGCAGAGCCTTTGCAGTGAAAGGATATGAGCTGAAGTGCCAAGGTCATCTTCTGTGGCTTCCTCTTCCTTCTCTTGGTTAACAGTCTATGACTTGTTTTCAGAAGCTGCATTCCTCGACAGCACTCTGCTTCAGCTCAGTCCTCGGTAGGAAGGCCTGTGTGTGTCAGCTCTAGTGGAGATCTTGCCCTGTTTATTGGTCTAATCAGCCCTGCTGTCTGCCTGGTCTTGTTAGCAACTTTCTAAATGACTGGCTGCTGTCACTAGTAATTTCATTACTTCTCTCCGTCTTGTGACAATCTGGTGACCACACTAAATGCAAGTCACCTCACGGCTGTAGTAAGTGCTGCATTACTTCGGTAAATGGTTTATTGGCATGTGGTTTCCAAATGGACTTGACAGACTCCCCAGGTGGACTCCTTTGCAGTTCTATAATCTCTGGACTGGTCGATTTTCACCAAAATTTTGCTTAGTAAGCACTTCCTTTAGATTCCTGAAGTACAGTTTCAGATACAGAAGGATATGGATTTCTGTCCAGTCATGTTTTTGTCTTAATACCTGATGAACAAATTAAGATTATAAGTGTTGACATCCTAGACTTCATTAGCTGTTCTCCTGATCTTTGCTAATATGTATTAGCTAGTTCTTTTCAATTGAGCTATATTGTTTTCCTTGAGCTCTAATAACACCAATTTCCTGGCATGTTTCCATCAGATCTACTTGTTGTTATATGTTGGAGTTAAGCTTTATTCTTGTGGTCATGTACAGCAATGTGCTATAAATATAATGCTCAGTTTAGAATCAGTGCAGAAATACGAGGATGAAGTTCAGATAGTATTTGTACAAATTTCTGCATATAACAGAACCTGTCTCTACCTGGACTGGGAAAACTGCTGCTCCCTACAGGTGCATATTTACTGACAAATGATGTTCTTTAAAAAATGTGTATGAAAGGCTTCTAAACTTGTGACGTGCTTTGTCAGTTCACAGAAACACAGAATTCACTATTTAAAATAAAAGTGTATAATAAGTTTTACACTAAAATTGATATCTGGCCAAGACCTTCTTTAGAACACTTTTGCGTAATTTGCAGTATTTTGTGGTATTTATATTTTTCTAAAATAGCTGCTTTGTGTTGCTTTTGGAGCAAGAGAAGACATTTAAAAATCATCACCTTTTTTCAAGTATAGCAGTTTAAGGAAGCACTGTCAATGCCTAAAAGCAAACAATAAGCATGGTAAAATGCCTCTGATTTGTTTTCTCTTTTTCTTAGTAGTCACCAAAAAAAAAAAAGTGTTTAAAAGCAGAACACTCTGATGTTGCATTGCAGTTCATGCTTGGTTAAGAAAAATAATAATACTGCATATGTGTACGTGCTTTGCAAAACATATACATCGGCATTTGTAATGCTTAGCTTCATAATGAGGCTTCATTGTGTCTACTCATCTTTCTTGTACATCATCTTTGGTATGTGTCTTTTGCTGTACCTCAGTGCATACTTTAAACTGTTCATAGTGAGAAATTTAGTTCCAGAAGAGAGAATTCATACAGTACAAATTCCATAGCTGTGTAAATCGTTGCAGTATCACTTCAATAAATGATTTTTTTTTTTTTATACTGAGATGTCTGACGTGTGGGCCAGAGGAGAATTCCATACTAAATAGAGTAATTCAAAGCACTCGTAGTGAAATGGTCTTTTATTTTCAGTCCAGCAGTTTAGATCTGACCATCATTTATCAGTTGACAGATGTTGATAAATGTATGTGTAGATTGGTACAGAGCAGGCAGCAGATTGTGCTTCACTGTTGATCCTGATGCACCTCTTTTACAATCTTGCTCAAGAGGCCACAGGTTCACTGGCAGCAGACAGAACTGTTTTTGTGCTCAGTCAGCACTATGTCTTTGTTCTGGGTGTTGGCTATCTCAGGCAGAAGCTTTGTAATACAGGTAGAGTTTTAAAAAGAAATTACAAAGAGTCTGGTTTTCTACAATCTGTACAAATTACAAAGTATGTAATTTATGTGTGTCCCATTACTTTCATGCTCAGAGAATTATTATTTTTCGTATAAAAATTATTCATATAAATAGTCAAGCAAAACCTCAGTTCTGAGGAAACCTTTGGCATCACAACTACTAATTTAAATCTGTATTCTCAATAAAATGGTGTAAGCAGTTTGTTATTTGTACTCTGTGTATGTATAACTTTACTTACCCTGCAGTGTAAAAGTAGAATTTTAAGTATTATGAGTATTATTTACATTTCTTTTTGCTGCAGATTTCTTAGTTTGGACCTTAGCTCCAAGGTATCCAAAATCAGGCTGATTTAATTTTTTTTTAAAAATTACATACATCATCCTGCAATATGTAACTCAAAAGCAGTTGCACCTGAACACAAAAATAAAACCTTTAACACAAAGTTATTTCAAGGGTTTGTTGTACAGAAAGAGCTCAGTTCACATTCACCAGCTCAAACAGACCTTAATAATGTGTGATTCTTCCAGTCACAGTGCTTGTCTAATGTGACAGACTAAAGGTGTTTTGCCTTGTAACTCCTGAACACCAGCACATCTGAAGAAGACAGCTTTCGTTCACTCAGTGAGTGCTCTGGCCAAACTCCACTGGTACCTGCCAGCAGTTCTGAGTAGTTTTCTGGCCAATTCTTGGGTCATGGAGTTTTTAGGAATATTTTTTGCTTCCTTTGTGTACTTGCAACAACCATCACTTGGTCATGGATCTGCTCCTATATGCTATCCTATATGGCTATATTGCATGCCTAAAAAGGAAACAGAAAAAATACTTTATTTTAATGAACTGATAGATCTCTTGATCTTTAAGACCAGATCTTTTTAAGTTACAGAGCTTTAGTAAAATAACTTAGGAAGTCAAGAAAGCAGTATTTTCCCAAGTATTCTGGAATTTACAGGTATTTTCTTTAAGCAGTATGGCTTGTATAAAAAGTCATTCTAAATTATTAGTCTTGCAAACTAGATCTGGATCTTTCCAAAATTCAAATTTCCTGTCAGACCCCTTTAAATAGGAGGGATAAAAGTCAGAATTTTCTTTCACAGAAATTGTTTTGTCTCTTTGCTCATGATAGATCAGCTTATTACTGGCATAGTCCTGAAGTTAAGTCAACTTGTTTGCCAGTATCATGGTTATTTTATCTACTTTTCCATATCCATACTGCTTAGTTTGACTTCCGTTCATGAACTCATGTGGCTTCTTTTTCCCTTTTCATTAATAAGATTTTGTTTTGAGCCTTTGCAGCTTCCCATAATTCATTGTTTAAATCTCATGTAACTTGCCACTGCTGAGAGGTTGCAGTTCTGCTTTGGTTATGCACTGAGCCTTTTCCATAGCTCCACAGCATGGAGTGAAAACAAATGCCTTGTTTCCGTAGCAAGCTCTGGTTTGTCCAGTTCACGTGTGCACTGTGAAAACAATGGCTTTCCTTGAAAAATATGTACATTATCTCTGTATTAAGCTCTTTATGTAGTATTTGTCTTGTTTCACTGTGATCTAGGAACGCAGGGCTCAATTCAGTTACCTTGACATAGATGCCTAATGTCATTTAAGACAGCCCTAGTTTTTGCAGTTCCAATATAGCAGGTAGTATACAGGATCTACAAACACTCGTCTGGGTGTGCCACCTCAACTCCACGCAGGATTACCCAAAGGCCTCTCAAGCAACAGTAGACAGCTGTGGTTGGTTACCTTTAGTGTAGTTATATTTTTATTGAGTGTTGTGATAAGTTGACATAAAAAAATAAGAACTCCCGTATTGGATCTGACTGTCCTGACCCAACAATTGCTAAACATAAATGAAAGATCTGAACAATGCAAGTGCACATTACCTATCTTTTCAGCACAGTGCCAGCCTTCGGCACTTTTCAGAAACAGTGTGGTTCTGTGTGTTTATTTAGTAATCTTGGTGCATTTTTCTTGCCTGAAACCATGTACGTGTTCTGCAACTGCAGGAGCATTTCACAAGGACTTCAACAGCTCAGCTGTGTACAAAGACCCCCTTCCTTTTTTCTGTGTGTAACCTACCACTCACCTCATCTGCTCTCCCTGTTCCTAATTCACCCTGCCTGTTCCTAATTCACCCTGCCTGTTCTACCCAGGCTCTTGGAGTTTTCTCATTCACCTCCTCAACTCTTGGTTTCTGAACCGGAGTTCTAGCATGTGTCCTTGTTCCCTACATGGGGGCCATTCTTTCCCTCTGGTTGTCTCTGTTGTCCTTCTCTGCCTTTCCACTTCTGCTGTATCCTTTTAACAAAGGGGAGCCAGACTTCTCACAGTATTCAAGATGGAGGTGAACTATTGCTGTTTACTGCCCAGTCATTTAGTTTTGTATGGTCCTTTGCTGTTCCCCCTAATTGACCATTTTCTGTAATATTTCAATTTTATTTCATTAGCAACTTTCATCACCTCCTGTAATTGAGGAAAAAAAAAAAAAAGAAGAGGAATGAAGGAATGAGCAGTATGAATGTCTTGCAATGTAGGTATCTCCTGGAATTTGTCAGTGAGCTCTGTTGGAAGAGCTTACATTCTCTTTGCTTTTGTTTGTTCTCATGTAATTAGTCACTCGCAAAGGGACTTTATATCCTTTGTAGTATCTCTGTAGCATGCCCAGAAACTTTCAGTGAAGGACTTTGGAGATGCTTTGGCACAGGCTGACACAGCATCTTTTTATCCAGGTTGGGACATTACATCCCAGATGAGTGGTCTTACTAGATGAATGAAAAACTGCCTGAAACATCAACCCAGGTGTGTATCCTGCACTCTTGTCTTGTTTAGTTCTTCATCAGTGACGTGGAGGTGGGGATGCAAGACATTCTTGTGGATCACAATGAATTGTGAGGTGCACTCAAAGCACGTGGAGGTCTGGCTGCCAGTCACACAAGCCTACATAAGCTTGAAGAGAGAGCTGAACTTGTGAAGCTAGGTGTATAACTTGGTCTTGAGTCTGGGATCAACAAACTCCTGCCATCGGTACATCTTGGGCACTCCCTGGCTCTGCTGTAGCAGACCTGTAGGTCATTGTGGACAGGAACTTGAGTGTGAGCTGGCAGCGTGCCTCAGCAGCCAGCTGTGTCCTGGGCTGCAGAATAGCAGCACAGCTAGTAGACAGGAAGAGATTTATTCGCTTTTACTCAGCGCTCATTAGACTGTGCCTAAACTACCATACACAGGTGTGGGGGACACCCCAGTTCAGGAAAGACATCTGTAAACTGAGGCAAATTCAGCAGAGGGCTCCCAGGATGGTCAGTGGCAGGAGTACTTGCTCTGTGAGGAGAGGCTGAGAAATGGGGCTTGTTAAGCCTGGAAAAGAGATGGCTTAGGGGAAGCGTAGTAGCCACCTTCTTGTATCTGTGAGGAAGTTATTGAGAAGACTGAAACAAGCTCTCTTGCTGAGATGTATGGCTGGAGATTGACTCATTGAGAAGAGATATTTTGACTTGACTTAAAGGGGATAAAAGTTAGTGTAATTAAGCATTTGAAGAGATTACCTTGAGAAGCTGTAGGGTCTCCATTCCTGGATGTTTGAAGAGCCAACCAGACAAAGCCCTGGGCAACCTGGTCTTGAAAGTTGATCACTTGGCTAAAGCAGATCATCCTGATCTGCTTGAATGAGGATGTTGGACATGAAAACCTGCTGAGGTCCCTTTTTTATCTGAATAATTCACTATGATGATTGTTTGTTTTATACTTGCTTCTTTATTACAATGTACCTTTCTGCCTGAATCTTTTTTGATATCCAGCTTGTAGCTAAAAACAAAATAACATTTTTGGAAAATAATTATAGTATGGAAAACAGATTTGTTGATATTGTCATTCAGTACTTGCTTGAGTTCTTACATTTCAATACACAGACATATCTGAAGAACAGGTAACAATAATGTCACTTTTCTAAGGGATTCTAGTTTGAAATAAATCCTCCTCCCCTGCACTGCAGGGGTATTATATCATCTTTTCCAAAGGAAAAAAAAAACAAAACAAAACAAAACCCAACAATTAACTCTATCATAAATGCTGCATGCTTAGCATAATTATTTTTGTACTAAATCTGCATGTGCATATATTTCCGCTGAAATAACTTATGAAGAAAATCTCAGGTGATAATTCTATGTGCAAAAAGGAAAGATATAGGCAAAGCTTGGGTGTTTTCATGTCAGGGACAATTTCTAGTACTGGATATTTACACTCATCTTTCCAGAAGAAGCTTTGAATAACCTTTTGATTATATAGCGTTTCCTTGATGAGCTTGTTTGTTGGTATATTTATTCTGCATCTCAGATGCAATTCATCTACCTAATTTTAGCTACCTGAAAAGGTAGTCATTGAGTTTAAAATAGTTGCCTAGGCACCCGTTACAGGTAATAGAGATGATTTTTCCTCTCCCCAAACATGAGTCATCCTGTCTGCCTTTGAGGTTTGTCTTGTGAGAGAATTAATCACTTTGCAGAAGCACCTGCTTTGCCCTGTTAACTAGGAGGAGACTACAGGCAGCAAGCTCTTACAGGGAAGCTAGTTTTATATGCTTATTTTGCAAATCTCTACATCCAGACTCATCCTGTGTTATGTTACTCTTCACAGACATCATGCAAATACCTTAGAGAAACAGAAGTGAGCCCAATTAAGGAAAAGAGAAAAAAAGTTAATTTTAAGTTGCTTAAATCCATTTTAGGACTTGGTAGCTGATGCAAATATATATTTATGTGTGCATTTTGTAATATAACCCAGCTGGAGCCCATTTTTGGAACAGATGCATAGCTGGTGTGATGACTCCTTTGAAACAGGAAGTCAGTAACGTGGATAATACTGAATGGATTGTTTGCAGGACATGATGGAGTGATGGTGCCTGGTTTTGGGGTTGGTTGGTTGTGGTTTATGGGTTTTTGGGGTGAGGTTGTTTGGGGTTTTTTTGGGGAAGGTTGTTACGGAGGTTTTTTTGGATCTTTCTGACATGTGTGTGTATTTTTATATCTTCCCCATCTCTGAATATCTCACAGGAGACATTGTTTCCCTTCTTATTTCAGTAGTGGACTCTAATGGAAACCTCAGAGCTGTCAATAGAAGACAGCAAAGCAACATTTCATCTTGACCTGCAGGATTCTTCCAGTATACTAAGAACTGAATTCATGGAAGAAGTGCTCATACTTCTATTAAGCTGTTTTCTGTCTTTTTTTTCCCTATTCAATAGTAAGAAACATAGGCTCATCCACGTGCAATATCTCTACTTCCTGAGACAGAGATGTATTTAAGCAGGATAGGTACCACTGGGAGACTGTGGAAACTGTAGAAGTGTTGTGTGTGAGAGAAAACTCCAAATGTATTCTGGAGTTTCCTATTCTTATGCTTTTCTTGCTTGCTATCAGACTTAACATCAGATTGATGTTGGGTACGTACCTCTTTTCTTCTCTGGCAATCAATATCTGAGTCCTCTTCAGGACAAGTCAGATATATGAGTTTGTATCTACTTCAGATTAAATCAGATGAAATCTGAAGTATTACTTCTCTCTTTCCTTTCAGAAAGTAATTGAAAGCAAGTTCGTTCTTCTAGCAGCAGAATTGTGTGTACTTCATAGAAAACTCATGTAATTGATAAGCACTTTTAAAAGCCCAACTTGAACTCCTGTGTTAAAGGTGATAGCAATAATGCTTCGCATTCAAAGACTGCCTGTAGCTGAACAATGGAAGGAATATCAGATCAGGTCAATATCAGAATGTATCTGATAATTTAAGGTATAGGACAAGAAACCACTGTCTGATTTGTTAAGATTTCAGTTTGGTGGGCAACATTGTAATAAGCGTTAAGTCAAGTGGTTTCATTAGAATAACTGTTCTTTTGGGGTTGTGTAGTCAAACATCTCTGGGAAATTCTGACCCCATTAATAAAGGAAGTCGACAATCTTGAATACAGTCAGCAAAGAGCTATGTCTAGCTTTGTACAGTCTTTGTGTCTAGTTTTCATTCAGTAAATCACAGATGTTTGCTGACCATAAAACAATTAAATATTTGCTGCTTATTTAAAATGCTTTTAAATGCTTCTTTAATGGTTTTAAAGAGATCCTGAAGTTCAAACTACTTCAGCTTTAAGTCACTGTAAAGTGTAGGAGGAGTGTTCAGAACCATGAATACTTTCTGTTGCTGCCTTCATTGCAGACTAGTAAACTTTCAGTTGAAATATTTTTTCCTATGCATGTTTGATCTAACAAGGACCAATTATCTTATCAAATAACAGTATCAAATAACCTATGATTAATGCTTTTGAATAATTTATTTTGTAGTCAGAAAATATCTACATATGGTAAAGATTAAGCATATTGAATTCAGTAGAGATCTGCGTATTATGTTTTTATTGTATTTTTGTCTTATCTTAATTTGTACAGTCCTTAAGCCAGTGGATCCTCAGCTGCTGTTGAAAGCTCTGGATGCTCCTATAGTACAAATACTAATTTTGCTTCCATGCCCTGTAGAACAGAAACACTTTCAGAGATTCTACTTTCTTGAGAGACTTTTTTATAGTGCAAACAGAAAAAGATACTTTCCAGAAATACAATTCTTGGAAATGCCTGAACAGTTTAAGACAAGGGGGAGTGTGTGTGTATGCTTAATTACGAGACAGCTGCTTGGATGGGATATTTCAGCCCAAACAGTGAGCTTGTGAAAAGTGTAAGTGGATCAAGATAGGATCTTAAAATGAGAAGTGCTAAAAACTGCTAGCTTTGCCTGCAACCAGAAAGAAGACTGTGGAACTTCCTCACTAGTTTTACATCATGGAATTCCACCAGAACTGTTTTTAAAAATTGCTTCCAGGAAACTTAACTTCCTGCTGATGCTGACGGCTTTCCTAGAAGGTGTGATGTCTCAGGTCTGCACTGCATACCTTCTTCCTCTCCACTGGCTTAATTTCAGGAGATTTCCTCTCACCTTGGTCGAGGGTAGGAGAAGGAAGAGGAGGCACAGAGGGAGGAGTGGCACCCTCCTTCTTGGCTTCCTGCCCACATTGTTGGCCTCCTCCCCAGTATCATGGGGTGTACCTCTGGCAGTACATCCCTGAGTGTGACATTTGTTTAACTTGTGCAAACTTCCTTAGGATAAAGGAACTGAATTTTCTGTTATGATGTTTAATTTGACAGGATGATCTTGTAAAGAGAATCATAAATACAATTGAGCTTCTGTAGGTATAGATTAGAACATCCTGTCAATACATTCATAAAGTGTGTATGTAGAAAGTTAAAACTAGGTAATGTAACCAAACAAAACAGGCATTGGAAAGTGTACATAACTTTACACAATTATGTGTGTGTCTTTGTATGTGCAGTGAAATACATCAGCTTTGAATGAATGTTACTGCCCTTCCAGCCAGTGCAAAAGAATTCGGTGCTGTCTGAAATCAACCTCACAATGAAAACAGGGGACAGCAGTGGTTATAGCCACTTCAGTTCACCCAGCAAGGCAATTTTAAAGACTTACGCATTGCAGTAGTTTGACATTAATTCTGTTGAAGACTTGGACAATAGCGTGTGTTTGAAAATAATAATCTGAAAAGAAATAATGGTTAAAAGAATTTGATCTGCATGGAGACTGGGATAGAGAAGTATTCAATCCATGAGAGAGTGTTTAAAGAGAAAAAAAGAAAGGAATAGTGTATCTTTGTGGAGCTACAGTAAATGAAAGAAGTAGAAGCTGGAGGATATGTACAGAATTGAATATACTGATTTCTGTTACTGCTAATACCTTTGATTTAGAAAAATAGAGTTACAAAGTATATAATAAAATTCGAGTACACATAAGTCAGGTATTTTTCAGTTCTGTGCAACTAGCTTGTTTAAACCCAAGTCATTGATGTGAAAGCTGACTTTTTTCTTATGCTTAATTGCCACTACAACTTCATTATTGTTTTGGATATCTTAGCTCTTTAATAGCAGGCCTGTTTAGGAATCAAATTTTCTTCTGTCATGTGTTCCTGATAAGTCCTGTCAAAGTAAAGAGACCCCTAATAAAAGACAGTGATATTATAAAATTCTAAAAGAAGGCCCTAGTTTTAGGCTTTTAAAAAAATTATTGCAACTTTAGTTTCCCAGAATATTTGTAGGTACAATAAAAAAGTAATCATACTTATAGTCCAATTCATGTTGCTCTATTAGTTCAGCTGTTTATCCTCACTGGAAAAAGGTCCCATATCTCCATTCTAGGAAAGTTTGTGGCTCTTTCAGGCAACACATGCCTGACACTGAAATAAGGAATTTGATTAAGCTTCTGATAGTGCTGTGGGACCATTCTTTTGGGCGATTTACAATGGCACTTCACTGTGTTAAGAATCATTCTAGTCTGTTGATGTCATGTGAGGTTTCTTTTCACCTGTGGTCTTATAGGCAAAATGACCATAGATAAACAAGACATGAAGTATGTTCTTCACAAATACAGTTCAAACCATCACTCTGAATCTCCCTCACACTTACGTTTAGTCAGCTTGTGTTTGGAAAAATGTAGGTTTTCTTTTTAGCAACACCAGAATCCTTGTATTAGATTAGACTGCTTCCCATCTTTTATCACTTAGCAGCAAAAATATTTAAATTAATAATTAAATGGATATTTAAATATTAATTTTTGCACTTAGAAACACAGACTGTTAAGGGTTGGAAGGGACCTTAAAGATCATCTAGTCCCAACCGCCCTGCCATGGGGCACTTCCACTAGACCAGGTTGCCCAAGGCCTTATTCAACCTGCCTTTGATTAGGGCATCCAGAACCTCCCTGGGCAACCTGTTCCAGTGTCTCACCCTCCTCACAGTAAAGAATTTCTTCCTAATATCTAACTTAAATTTGCCCTCTTTCAATTTGCACTCATTCCTCCTTGTCCTTCCTCTACAGTTCCTCTCTGGCTTCCCTGTACACCCCCTTCAGATCCTGGAAGGTTGCTATGAGGTCTCCACGTAATCTTCTCTTCTCCAGGCTGAACAGCCCAAGCTTTCTCAGCTTCTCTTTGTAGGGAAAGTGCTCTAGTTCCCCTATCAGCTTCATGGCCCTCCTCTGGACTTTCTCCAACAGTTCCATGTCATTCTTATGTTGGGAGCGCCAGAACTGTACACAGTATTCCATATGGGGTCTCACAAGGGCTGAGTAGAGGGGGAGAATCACTTCCCTCAACCAGCTGGCCACACTCCTTTTGATGCAGCCCAGGATTCTGTTTGGCTTTCTGGGATGGCAGCACAAACTGCTGCCTCATGCTGAGTTTTTCACCAACCATCACCCTCAAATCTTTCTCAAGTGTGCTGCTCTGAATCTCCCTTAACCCTCTGAGTGTCCTTGGGATTGCTGTGATTCACGTGTAGGACCTTGCACTTAGCTTTGTTGAGCTTCATAAACTTTGCATCAGCCCACTTCTCAAGCCTGTGAAGGTCCCTCTGGCTGACATCCCTCCAGCATGTCAACTGCACTACACAACTTGGTGTCATCAGCAAATTTACTGAGGATGTACTTGATCCCACCGTCTATGTCACCAACAAAGATTTTGAACAGTGTCGGCCCCAGCACAAACCCCTGAGGGACGCCACTCATCCCTGGTGTTCATGTGGACAATGAGCCATTGGCGACAACTCTCTGCGTGCAGCCATCTAGCCACTTCTTTATGCACCAAGTGGTCCATCTATCAAATCCATGTTGCTCCAATTTAGGGACAAGGATGTCATATGGGACAGTGTCAAATGCTTCGTCTAAGTCCAGGTAGACAATGCATGGTTGCTCTGCTCTGTACAACAACTGTAAAACAGTTGGCTCTGAAAGAGTTATACAAAAATTTAGGTTTGTCTGTACTATTCCCCCAGCAATTTTTGCTATTATTTAAGAGATTATCCTACTTGATGTATTGAATAAAGAAGAAGGCAGACTTAATATAGCCAGTCTGTTATAAGTCTTGCAAGTGATGTGTTTCTATCCGATATATTTTAAGAATGTGCTCAACATATGTGTATAAAGATAACACTGTAAATTGATACTCTTTTACAGTGACAGAGTGAAGGCTGAAACTGTTAGACTAATTACAGTTCTTATACAACTTATACATATTTTTATTCTTTTTCATCAATTAGCTCTCTCCTGAATAATATAGTTTTTGGCTAGAAAAAAACTCAAACAGAAGATACACTGTGTAGGGACACTGGGTTGAACTTCACAGTTGAACTGTGAAGGGATTAGTAATTTTCAGACTTTCAAAAAGATTAAGAAGAAAATGAAAAGAACTGTTCTCTCTAAACATAAGACACAATGCAGATGTAGACATATAAGCTGTTGTTTTATGTGATTTGCTGTAAATTGCATAGTTAATTCTGCAATGCCTGGCTATAGGCTTTCAACCAAACAGATTTAGAAGAGTTGTTATCACATACTCGTGATTGTCATTGTTGATTTAAGTGCATTCCAGCAAAATCGAAACATTCAAGCTTGGTTTGTGTATGTGAAGTATACTTTGTAGAAAATGATGCATTAATGCAAGGACTTCTGCCTCTGCGTTCTGGCAGGCAGAGTTCTAGAGACAGTTTTCTACTGTGTTGGGGGAGGGGTATGCTTGTGTTTCTAATGCACTTTATTAGTTGATGTGTCAGCAGAAACTTCTTCCAGTGTTTATTTCTATGAAAATCCAGATTTCATGCTTGGGAGCACATAAAATATTCCTCTGTATGCAGTCTAGGAAAACAACTAGGTTAGTACTGATGGAATTTCTGGTTTGTTTTCTTCATTAAATTGTACATACTGTCATATAGATCAAAGAAGTTTGATTCTTGGCAGAGCTGAATTCAACTCTGATCTGCTTTAGATTTCTGTTGTATCTTAGGTCAGATACTTCGCCTCTTTGTGATTCTACACTCAGTAAAAAAGGAACAGTAGCATTTATGCAGTTATAAGAGTCACATGCTATCCCATGGGAGAGATGACTTAGTCCAGGAGAAAATCTGGGCAGATTAGTGCAGTAGCTCCTGATGCATCTTCCCTTTTCTGCAGGGGTGACAATGAAGTCCAGGAAAAAAATGCAGGTGGATCAACACAATGTTTCCAGCTGGACTGTGTTCAGTCCTGGTGTGGAGTTATGGGGTACTGTCGCTCTCAGTCCCCTGAGTGTTGGTGAGATGGTCCTGAATCCTGGTGCAATGTCATGAGGTTCTCACCTCTCACTTTTGCACTCTGGTTTCCTGCAATATTAAGTATTCTTAGTTACAGAACTGGGCAGGGAATACTGTGTTGGTGATGAATCCTTTCAGTTCTTGATGTTTTCTGATTTACAGTTGCTGCTTTTGCTGCTCACAGTCTGCTTGTTCCAGATACTTCTGGATGTGTTTGCACTTTTTGATGATCATCAGGCTGTTTGCATAGTTTGGCTATCTGTTTTCTTAGCACACAAAAACCGTTCTGTTCTTCAGGACAGGTGGCTGGCTATATTTCATCTGCTTTTGCCACACTAAAGAGCTGTTAAACATTTACTGGCTTATGCTAACAGCTATCCTGTCTAGACATAACTCATGCTAATTGCTAGAGAGAGTGAAGAAAAACTAAGGTTTTTGGGTTTTGGTTTTATCTTTTTTTCTCCCAGCTTTCTTGGTCATAAAGAATGTTCAGGAAGCTTCCCATACTGCACTATTATTTGTGGGGATACCTTACACTCTCAAAATACTGTAAAGAATTTATGAAGGCAAAAAATCAAAATAATGGATGATAAAAATTCATGTGCACATAGGGAGAAGAAGAGTTATATGATATCCCAACTTCATGACAAAATTATGGATTTGGAGCTCATTTTACCACACAGGAATCTGATGTGGGATTTGTTACCCTTTGTGAGGCTTGGGCTGTGTGCGTAAGACAAGATCAAAAGGAGTGAGGAGATGAGAAGCCACAGTTCCCATTAGGAGTACTGCTCAGTCCTCTGCACATCCACCAGATGGCTCTGCCAATATCACACCGGCAGCATGCTGGACCTGGAGAGGGAGAAGA
This sequence comes from Sclerurus mexicanus, assembly GCA_013396755.1. Taxonomy (NCBI): domain Eukaryota; kingdom Metazoa; phylum Chordata; class Aves; order Passeriformes; family Furnariidae; genus Sclerurus; species Sclerurus mexicanus. The sequence goes on from VWZF01003333.1 coordinate 507,162, forward strand.
GCATGGCAGTCACTCATCTCTCAGCTCTTCAGGAAAATTCTAAGGAAATGCTTGTCATGCTCATCTTTGAATGGGGGAGCTGGATCCAGAAATTTGAAAGAGAAGATGTCCTTACCCCAGCAGGCTCCTGCTTCAGTGTGCAGTGACCAAGTGAGGAGATGTTGTGCTCATCTACCAGCTCCTCTATTTAAGGAGCATGGCCATGGAAGGTCTCCCACAGTGATTGCTGTCTTGGTTCCCTAGTGCAGCATTACCAGCTAGACATTGCGCCTCTGAAGGTTAGTCTGGAGGTACGTTGCAGAGTGGAAGTTGGAAGTATGGGGCTTGGAAGTATGCATTCTGCTGTCTGGCTCAAATAAGAGTGAGACGTGAGACAAAGAGGATCTGTGCAATTCAGTAGGATATATATATAAGCTCCTTAACTGTAGGAATTAGTGAGGAAGTAGATTAGTCTTGAGATTACACCAATACCAGAGCTGTCTAGCCTCCTTCAGGTTCAGAGCCATGGGAAACATTAAGAGTAGTCAGCATGAATCAGCCTGCAATTTAAATTTAAAGTAGTTGTAATAAATAGTCTATTTTGGCACAGAACCTTAGCGGATTATGTGCCTCAGACTCATAGGGCTGTGCTTTTGCCTTGCTATTTCTGTTCTTTGTAAGGAACATATGTCCTCAGTTGTTGCTGCCATGGACTTCACCTCTTTCATTACAAACTTCTTTTTCCTCTGGTTACTGTTGGTGGTATTTGGAGGAATCAAGTCACTTAGTCATGGTGTGATTCAGGGTTGACCCTGACCAGTAGCTAAGCCTTCACCCACTTGCTTGGTAACCCACTACAACAGGATGGGGGAGAGAATTGGACAGGCAAAAGTGAGGGGAAAAAACCTCTAGTGAGTCAAGAAAAAGACAATTTAATAAGTAAAATTTTAAAAAGTAACAAAAAGCACTCACTCAGTACCAGCAGACATGCTCAGCCATTCCTCAAGCAACATATGCATTGGAGAGACTGTTCCCCAGTTTATATGCTATGCATGACATTATATGGTATGGAATATCCCTTTGGTCTCTTGGGGTCAGCTGTCTTGTTTGTGTTCCCTCCCTACCTTGCTAAGGGCCAGAGTGAGAAACAGAAAAGGCTCAGTGCTGTGCAGACACTGTTCAGCAGTAGCTGAAACAATGTTTTGATCACAGCATCACCATATGAGCTTCTATAAAGAAAATTAACTCCATCCCAATCAGACACAGAAGATGATGTCACATAATTTTTCAAATCACTTCCAGTCAATAAATGACCAATTGGTGGGAAAAAAACAACAAAAACAACAAAGGAACCCCTAATAATATGTTGGCATCACCTACTTCCTATGGTGCTTAGGTAATACAAGATTTTAAGAATTCACTGTGTGCAGTGTTTCTGGCTTTTGTTTGTAGATGTATATTTTGCTCTGTATGCTTGAGGATATTGGCATCGTCACTGAAGTAAGAACTCCTGTTCCCTGGGTAACACCAGCAAACAATATTCTCTCATTGGATTCCATGAATGAAACAAATTTGTTTGATTTATGAATAGACTTGTCAGTAAAACAGAAATCAATTATTGTAAATCCTCATGCTGAGGTCTCTAAAATACTGAGAGGAGTATGAATATTTTCTCTTAGTGATTGTGTTGCTGGCTTCAACTGTGAAATCTTTTCCTACAAATTTTAGGAGGTTACTTGGTTCTCTGATGGTGCATGCTGGCTGATTAGGGTAAATCCTTACAGGTTAGGATGGTGGTTTCAGTACCAATGAGGCAGGAATATGTTTCAAGCCAGCATGTGGTTTATCTATTCTGATTAATCACTTATTGATTTGCTATAATGTATTGAAAGAGAAGGGGGATGGGGGCAGTTGACTGACACAGTGCTGGCTTTGTGGTTTGGATCCGATCTTTAAACCTTTGTGCAGTGGTCAGCAGTGGTTTTGACTCTGGTTTGAGAGGAAAAAAAACAAGGGATGTACAACTGGACCATCTTTCTTGTCTTTTCTTTTTTTAAATCCCTTTGGACCAAATGCTGTACATTTTCTCTCATAAGCAATTCATCTGAATTATCCTGCTAAAATAATTGAGAATGTTGTAGATTTTTTTTGTTTGATTTTAAGGAGGAAGGCTGTATAAGTAATTCAAAGTACTTGAAATTTTAAACATTCTAGCAAAAAGCAAACCTGCCTTGTTTTATAACATATAACTTGAACAAAACAATACTTAGCAGGATCATATTGAACTCAGAAGTTTGGAAGAATTGCAAGTGGCTTAAACTCTGAGCAGGGTTTCAGATTTCACGTGGCTTCCAATGTTCTGACACTAGTTAATGTAGATAGTGGCAGGAAAATATTTGCTACAGCCTGTGGAGACCTCTCACTGGCTACACTGTGCATAAGATCCTTTCTTTAGCTTCCTCTTTGGAGAGCAGGAAATAGAGAAGTTTTAATCAAGACTCAGGGCAGGAGTAGAGTCCCTCAGGAAAAAACTTTTTTTGTCTTGAGCTATAGTCTTTGGAATGTTTCAGGAAATGTTGGGGTTTTTTTGAGTTAGGCATTTGTGGAAGAGAAGGAAGACGTTTCATATTTATCTATCAGATGTTAGAGTAGGTTAAGTAAAGGAAAATATTGGGGGAAGTTTGCCAGTATAGCTTGTCTTCTGTCAGGTTTTAGAACATGGTTGTCTTTCCTTTACTGTGACAGTTGTGATCTTTTATGTCTTCTACCACACTTCTGCGAAGAGCAGGAGAAAAAAGAAAAGAAATTTTGTGGTTTATTGAACCTGAACCTCAACTTTGCCTAAATTTTAAACCAGAGAATTTGGTTTTTTATCCGCTTAGACAGCGTAAATACTTTAAGAGTATGGTTGAAATAACCGAGTGCAACAAGCTCGCCTGTCTTAGTGAGCAGGGAGCTGGATGGGTCTATGGACAAAGAACAAGCCCAGAAAGAAAACAGAGCCCTTGCTCTTTGGAAACCCTTGTGATGGGTTAGCTAGGATGAGTGCTGACTTGATCCCTCATATCCCTGATCCTTAATTGAGTCTAAGCCTTTACAAAGGTCTTTAAGATACCATGTCTGCTTTAATTAATCTGTTTTCCTGCCTAGTAATTTCAACATAGATATATGCTTTAGGATGTTGTGATAACTACTTAGGCAATCAGGAGACATTTTCATCTTTGAGGTATTTGGCAGGTTCTGGCAGTTTTTCTTATCTTACTGTTGACTCAAGAGATTATCAACCTATTTTTAAGAACACTTACTCAGACACAAATTGTACCAAGCTTGTCAGCTAAGATAGGACAATAACAGAAATCTACGACTTCAGAGGTTGTGTGTGCAGGAGGAGGTAGGGCCCATCTTAAGAGAATTTCTACCCTATTTCACTGTCACACAGCTGAAGGATTCAGATTCCTTGCAGAAAAGTTTAATGCCACATTCATAGTTATGTGTCCTGCTGTGTAGAGCCAGTGCTATCTCAGCCTTCAGTCACCTCCATAGTTTGAGATTACTGAAGGAATACAATAGGTTATCCTTCTGCTGGAACTAATTCCTTGCATCTCTAAATTCTCAATCACTCCCAATTTCTACTTCTTCCACTTGGGATTTTATTCCAAAAATCTACTGTAAACTTATTGGTTAGTCTAATAGTCACATGTATGTGATAATGTTTGAATTGATTTTACAATATGTAATAATGAGAATTACTATTTTGGGTATTTTCCCCCTCTATATCCGCGTCTAATATGACTTGGGATATACATAATAATTTTTAAGAATGACCAGAGTGATTGCATTCTGTATTGTTCTGACTTCTAACCTACATCCACAGAATTCTTAGCTTATCAGAATGACTCAGTGAACAGCATGGAAGCTTATGGTTTTCATGTTCATAGATACAATGCCAAATCTATTTCTTTTCTTTTATTTTGGGGGTTTTTTCCCTTTTTTTTTTTGTTGTTGCTGTTTTTGTTTTTAAAGCTGGTGTGTTAGAGCTGTACACAACTGCAGGCTTTCAAATAACAACTGTTTTTTGTATATGCAGGGAGAAAGAGGTTCCCTATGGCAATCGTGCAATTATTATAAAGTAGAACATTGGGGTATTTTATGCATTTGTTTTTCAATTAAAAACAGCTAGAAACAGGATCAACATTAGTCCTTGCTTCTGATGTGTTGATATGAGTTACGGAAATATCATAAACCCTAAATTTAAGTTTAGGCATTAACATGCACTTTTAGGGGAAAAAAAAGAAAAGTTATTTGAGTATTTTCATTTTACAGTATGTTCCCATAATTTTGAAACAATAGGGGGAAAAAAGCAATTCTTATCAGAACAATATAAAAGTCATATTAAATGGTAGTCATAATGTAATCTTTATACAGCCTATCTAAGGTAGAGGAAAAGAAGCAAAAAATATTTATTGCATATTGGATTATTTGAAGTGATTGGTTCTTATCCAAGGCTGCTTCAGTGCCATTCATGGTTCTTCAGGTTAGCCCAGTAACACAGCAAATTTGATTACTGTGCAGTAAGACAGCATGACTTACACTTTTGTAGTGAATGCTGTCACTGATTAATGAGTCACTGTGCAAGGGGTACCCACTGTGGAGTACGTTTCTTAAAGTAGTTTTTTTTATTAAAGAAAGATATTTGGATTTTCTGGTTCCAATGACTTCATGCAGTTGCCATAGTGGCTAATTTGGCTTTTGCCATAGATTCCCAGACATTGTGAAGCTGTTTTTTTTCTGTTTGGTTGATTTGGGTTTTATTTTTAACCTATCTGCACCTTCCACCCATTAAAGGGTGAGATAACATTAGACTATAGAAACAGCGTTAACAAAGTGACTTTAAAAGGAATAAGACTTGAAATGAATAATACTTAAAAATGAATGTCTGCCTCTTTAAGCATTATTCCCTTCTTTAGGCATGAGTAGTAGAAGAACCTGTTGGAACAATGGAATTTAAGTAGGAAATTGAATCAAATGTTCAGTTTACCATTGATGCTGCTGCTTTTTTCAGTTCTAGGGGTTTTTTTCAGTGTTCTACATGGATTTAGTGAATGAAGCTTAGCTATTCCTCATCTGGAGGAGGAGAATAAGATCACTGAAAGGCAGATGTGACTACCCCATCTGAGAAAGAGTGGCAACATGTAATTGGAGGACTATGCCACCACTGCTTTCACCAATGGCATCATTGCTATACCTCATTAGTTCCCTATTTAGTAAATCCCTGCTCATAATCTATGCAAAAGTGTGTGTGCAAAATTAAACTTGTAACTGAAACCACATCTGATGTTATAATTTTCGTATGATTTTTAAATAATGTAAATGTTATGTTTCAGTATGGTGTATGGCTTCCTCTTCATGCTTTTTTCCTGCACCAGAATGGCTCCTTCCATGGGCTCCAGGGAAACACCAGCCCTGCCAAGGTCTCCCCTGGGCCGCAGGGCCACCCCTGCCGGGGTCTTGCCTCCCCTCCTGCCCTCCTCCCACTCTGCCCTCGGGGCTCGCAGGGCTGTTTCTCCCCCGGTTGTTGTCACTCAGCCCTCCTTTGCCCAGGTTTTCCCCGGGGCTGAAGGGCTCAGCCTTGCCCTGCACTAGGGCCACTGGGACCGGCTGGGGCCAAGCGAGGCAGCCCTGGATGCTCCACAGATCCAACTCCTGGGCACCTGCACCCAGTACATGGGAAAAGGATGGTGGTGTTTGTATTTATAGGGTTGTTGGTTTTTTTTTTCTTAAAGTGAGATAAGTTCTCAGATGTGCTTAGAAAGACAGGGGAAAAAAAATAGAAAGGGTCGCGCTCCAGACAGAATTTTGCCAGCACTGTGGAATACGGGAACCCATGAATTATTTATGTCTGACTTCCCAGTATGTTCCCAAAAGGCTGGTAGTATTTTCCCTGTTCATCTGTCTGTGATCGTCCAAGATTTGAATTTGATTCTCTCAGGAGCGTGTATATGCTCTGACTTACAGAACCTCCTCTGTGTTTTTGCGACATGGATAGGAAATACCATTGTGGAAAGTAAATGTAGCCATTTTTACTGCTAGTAGTTTGTCAGCTGTGGTGTACGCTGTTAAGCTGCTTAGCTTTTCTTTTTCTTCTCATACTTGCTTTAATGTTCACATTGTTTTTAGTGCTAGTTTCCCAGGAGCGTGAGTTAAAAGGCTATCAGCCGGTTTATTTTATGAGGAAAAATGAAAAGCATTGGGGTTGCTTTTTTAGGGAAGGGGAGCGAGAGCAGAAGAAAAAGTACAGTGGTCATCACCATCACGTGGGATGATGCTTTTTTGAAGACAACTGGTGGAATAATTAGTTTTTTGTGTCCATGCTGGATGGTACAGGAAACACTAAGCTTCAATTATATTAAACAATAAAGGGAGTTTTCTAGCTATAAAGGCTGGTGGAGACTGGAAGAGAGTGCGTTACCTAAAGAAGGGTCCAGTGAGGGTGGCTGTGAAGGACTGATTGCGTATATTAAATGTGCAGAATGACAGGTAAAAAGATTGCTTTGTCTAGAGATGTCATAGTGGTCTAGGGGCACAGAGGCCCATTTCAACCTTATTTTTTGTAGTTCTACAGTCCTGGCAGTTTTAAGTCCTGTTGAAACCTGAGAATGTCCCATTTCTTATGCTGAAGACTGAGCTGAATTGAAAGTTTATCTCTGAACAGGTGAACTAGTGCAAATGTGAGCCTTTGCTGTGTTGGTGTTTGCTGTTGAAACAGTGATTCATATTGCTGATTCATATATGATTTTTTAAAATCTGACTACCTTCAGTATAGTAGCGTCTCTGTTGCTTGTGAAAACTCATTCTGTGTCTCCTTTCTGTATGGTGTTTCTCGTATGAATTTAGTTAGCAGCTCAACTGGGTAGCATCAAACTGTAGATTTGGGGATACTAGCTTATTCAATGCCATTGGCTGCAACCTTTCCCCCTCGAACAATGTAGTAATAAACTGAACTCATGAGTTAGATGGTTGAAATTGCATTCTCTGTCCAGAAGAAATATTTTAATAGGGGTACAAAACATTTCTTTTAATGTTAGGGACGTTTATTGTGATTTCTCTGTTGCTAGATAAAGAGGACATGCAGTGTGCCTTTTTTATCTTTAGTTTTCTGACTATTTTTAAGATTTAGATTAAAAAAAAAAAAAGCCAAACAAATCCCAGAAACATGCAGTGGTTGCAGAATATTAGCTACTGTCCAGATTTTGAGCCTATTTAAAGCAAGTACAGTTTTTTGCAGCAGCTGATTGTGTAATCAGATTACTTTTTTTCCCCCCGTTCGAACTGATACTTGCAGAATTACAGATTACTAAAGCAGTTATTTTTTTGTGAAAATAAAGTGTTTAAAAAACTTACTGAAGTTGAATATTGTCCTAAAAGAAGTTAATAATAGCAACAGGCAGTTGCTGCCTATATCACATAGGTGTAATTGTTTTGAACTCTTCTGAACTGTTGTTACCGTACCAGTAGCATCTTTTTGGTCCCAGAGCAACTTCCCTGTTGGCCATGCAGCCTTGCAACCTCTCTCAAATACATTTTTGGAGTGTTTGTGCTAAGGCAAACATTTTGTGTAGTTCTGGGCTCCCAGTCTGGTTTATTTTTCTGGATTTTACCTCCTCGGGCTAGTGTTTATGAAACAGCCAATTCAGCAGAGTCTCCCTGCTGGGGGTCAGGCAGCCCTGGGGGAACACGGGGATGAGCTAAGCAGATAAAGGGGCTTTTTCCAGATATCTTCTTTGCCATTGCAGGGAAAGCAGCCCTGCAGCAGGGGAGCTACTCTCAGCCAATGCATCTGAACAAGGAAGATGCCTCACTCACAGCTCTGATGTTTCTTCCCACCCTAGTACCGTCTTGGGGACACAGTTCTTTGAGCCTCATGCTGTCGTAGTTCCATGTGTTTCCCTGGTGAGATGCCCAGACTGGGAAGCATGGCTTCCCACCACCTAAAGTGAGTGGATACAAGGCTGGTAGGACTCCTTACTCATGTGCCTGGATCCTGTGGTCTCTTTCAGACTTTATAGGCTATGGAGTTAATAGCAAGGAGTGTTGCACTATAGGGTCTTCAGCAAATATCACTCTACAAAACAAACTGTTATGCTACAAAATGAATTATTAGGCCATTTGTATTTTTTTTCAGGTAAATAGCCACACCAAAAGGAAAATTACTTTTATTTCTATTAAGATACTACAATTATTAATTTACCAAGAAAAAAATAGCTAGATCGTTTGAAAGTAAGGTAATAGAATAAGCATTTGTGTGTGTGTGTGTGGCTGCATGTCTTTCTGTGGTACTTTACAAGAGTAAATTTAATTAAGAGCAAGTTTATTTGTATGCCACAAACTAGTTAACTTCTTGTAATAGAAACCAGTTATTTTGTTTAACAAAGCAAGAAAATGTAATTCAAGTAGTCCTTTTAGATTGATGTATTAGAATTGTATAGAAGTTTTGTATGGTCTACTTGTATTTGTGATAGAAGGAGACAGGTATATCATGTGAGTTTTTAAATATTAACTTCAAATAGTGTATGTGTCAGGAGAAAGGACATTACCAGAGTCAAAGATTTGGTATTTACCACTTTCAATAAGAGTTGCTTACAAAAAGTAAACTGTATGAAAATACATGTTTTCTTTAATTAAAATGATATGTAATCACATTCTTAAATATATAAACAAATGTAGCCTGAAATTTAGGGAGATTTTTCTTGTGAGAAATAACTGGCTTTTTTATGAATAATCTGTATTTTCGTCTTTTTGTCTTGCATGTGTATGCCAGTGTCCTGAGTTTATGAAAGCTTTCAAAAAAGGCTCCCCAACTGGGTTGAATGAGTGTTCTTGGGAAGCTCTGTGGCTTCAGAGCCAAAGCTTTATAGAATGTCATCTTCCCTTCTTTTAGAGCTCTAATTTCCATGGTAGACTGGTGTGAGGATGCTTATTCTGGGTATTGAATTTTATATTTGCCATTAACAACTACCCTTTCTGACTCTTTTCAGTCTTCTCTCTTCTTCCAGAAAAGGTTGCATTTTGTATTTTAGCAGAATAGAGACAAGACAGGAGTTTTACTGTTGGTGTGAATGATGAGTGCTGTGCACACGTGACCCCTCTGATGACAGCCCTCTGAATATCCCCACTGCTGTTCAGGAGGCACATCCAGCTGGCAGCCTGTGGGCCACTTTTCTTCCACAGAATAATTCTGGCCAGCTCCCACATGAAAGTGATTTTATCCTAACATGCCAGCACATAACCATGCAGGCTGCCTCTCTGCTCCTTTACCGCTGGAATGTGGCACAACGTGTGTGCCTCTGGAGATGTGCCTATAGTGACATTTAAACAGAGATGCTACACTATAGATTGGCCTTCAGAAAGATAAATCATTCCACAGCCACACCACCATTTTCATCTCTAAAAAGGAATGCTAGAAATGCCTTCAAGTGCTAAGGTTCTTCCTTTTCTTTTTTTGGTAAGAAGTCTCAAAAATGGCTTCACAACTGGTGTGCTGTTTTTTCTCAAAACGACTCTGATGAAACGCTGTCAAAATCACCTTCTAGATTAGAAGAAAGAGAATGTCAGTTACCTAAGCTCAAAATATAATACATGTTAAATAATCATGCATGTTAGAAAGTCAACACTAGATGGTTTATATTTCTCTCATGTATCATTTGTTGGTTTTCTGTTTGCAAAGCGTTTCATGATTCATTACTTTTATGATACTGTAATTTGATGCTGTGTGCTGCCACTGGAATACTATACAAAAATCACAGCTATAAATTATTTGAATCCTCGCCAAATGTACTAATGGTGAATATTTCAGAGTAAGACTGGGAGATAATTTAATATTTTGTTTTATAATTAATTTAGAAATAGTTTTTGTTTAAAAAAGGAATATATTCTGTAGTCCAGAACAGAAGCATATTCTACCATTTTTCCTTAAATGTTATTATTCTTATATGTGTATGATTTCTGATATTTATTATATTTGTAATAACAAATTAATTGTTTTATTTTTCCATAAACTGCAGAAACTATGCCTGTTCCAGACCAGCCCTCGTCTTCTGACAAGACAAGTTCCCTTAGTCCTGTGTTGAACACATCCAATGGCGATGGCTCTGAAACTGAGACAACCTCTGCCATTCTAGCTTCCGTCAAAGAACAGGTATGCAAGTGATGCATCTGCAGCCTAGAAAACAGTAATGTGATTTACTGAGGGGTTTTTTTACAAAGGTTTCATGGTTGGTATCTGAATAATTTGGTTCATAAGCGCGTATTGCAAAGAATGTTAAATATTTCTCCATGTCTTAGTGTACTTCTGTATAAATCTAATATAATTTAATTGAATTACTCATTTTATTCTTCACTTTCACTCTTTACTGTAGATGGTAGTTTTTGGATATCTCTCCTTTTCTTATTGGCAATCTGCATGGGAAGTTACAGTATATACTCATGGTATATAAGAGCTATAGACAAATGAGTAGTTGTGGGGAATGTGTGTTATCCTGGGCTTTTTTAAGGATTTATAAGAAACCGAGGATTTTAAAATTTAAGATATGCATGTTTCAGGAGGTTTTTTTGTTTGTGAAACTTAATGTAAGATTATTTCAGGACAAAGTTGGGTAGTGACAGAGGCTTTCATCTTCAGATTATTAAACCAAAAAGTATTAGAAATTTTCGAAAGAGAGGTCTTCAGAGTGATTCTCAGGTTGATGTTAATAAGACAGGTTTGGACATTTTAAAGTAAATTTTTGTGGGCTAAGTGCCCAATGCCTTTTTGTACATCAGGAGGTGGTTAACATTTCAGTTCATGCAAGCTGCTGGTCTCTTGCTACCTCATTTGGCTCAACAGCATCAACAGGTATCCCAAAGGGACAATTTAAAGATTACTGCTTTTAATCAGCTTTTTCCTTGCTGAAAGTGTCTGTTGGTTCTCCCATTGTAAAGTAGTGATATTTCCCTGTCTAAGACATTCACTACATCTTTAGATAAACTAATGCATGAATTCAGCTTATGATATCTAACATCACAGGAATAATAGCTGATGAGCCATAGAGATTTTATAAATATTATGACATCACTCTTCGTGGGTTTTTTTGCTATGTACCAGTTCTCTCTCTTTGATGTTAAAGGTTACTCATATTTTCTATTCTGAAAAGAGGATTGCAAGAAAGAAATGTTGTAACAGAGTTTTGTCTTTAGATTTATGACGACTTGTATTATTTTATAGAAAAATACCTGCTTTAGCTGGTGTTGAAAAAATGTATAGGGAAGTTAAAAAAGTAGAATATGTGTGTTAGAATGTGAATTGCGGTACAGAACAGTGAGAAGTACTTTCCTGGTGTTGGGTATTGTGATGATTGCTAGTTTATACCTGGTCATGTGTTTGGCAAATGAGCCTTCCACCCCCATAAATCAATGAATTGAGTACTAGTAGTACTGCTGAATCCACTAGATGAAAAAGATTTTAAGTGGTAAAATATTAGCACTGATTCCTGTGAACCACAGCAAAAAGGAGCCTGTAATAAAGGAGTTCTGCATTCTCTTGTCACCAAGAACAGCCTAGCTATCTAATCTAAGGTACTGCTGACTTAAAAGATAATATCTTGAATTATTTAGGTTCAGGGTACAAGAATTTTACAGGTGCTCTGTTAAGTAAACTTCTTTCTTGACAAGTATCTCTAGTTAGACCTATCTTGAAGCTGGAAGACTGTACTAAGCTCCAAAATGAGACTTGATTTTTTTTTCTTAATATTTGAATGTATTTCTCAGAGTAAATGGTGACTTCAGTAAATTTGACTTAATGACACACATTTATGTTCAGCCACACTGACTACTCACCTGTAACTCTAATATTCTTTTATTTTATAGTAAAGATTTAAAATAAAAATAATAAAAATACACAACAAAACCCAGACCTGCTTTTGGGCTTTTTCTTCTCCCCATAGTATTGTATATTTTGACACACTTCCATTATTTAATGTTCCGTTGGAAAAATTCTAGGTAAGGCCACCATGTGACTGTTCAAATGGGTAGCCACCTGCTTTTTAGAAGAATCAATTAATTGCTTTACTGTCTGGTATGTGATTTTGCTCTATTTGCCCATTTACTGTAGCCAAATATACACCTAGAGTTTTAGAAATATAGATACAATTATTCCAAAATACTTCTAATAAAGAGAAGGATGATTGAATTAATAATTAAGGTATGTTTCAACAAATCAGATATGTTGGATTTTCTTCAACTGTGCTGATGCTTGGCTTTAAAAGGGTTCCTTGCATTTTTTAATTCTCTTGGAACACTTCGGGCAACTTCATGTGTTACTTCTCATAAAATAATTAGAACACTGTCTTTGAGCAATGGCAACAGAGTAAACTGTTATTTATGATACTGATGACTGTAAAAGGTGTTTGCAATCTTTGAAGAGGGCAGGAGACGTGAAAGGCACAGAGAAGTAGTAATAAATGTTATATGTATTTGCTCTACTTAAATTTTCTATGTGCAACGTAAATGATTTATTCAGAAAATTTGAAGCTTTGCTGTGCTTAGTTTGAACACATATCCCTGTGCTGTCCTATTTTGAGGAAGAGATTTACTGGGTCTAAAAAATTTATTGAGTTGAAAAATTGTGCTTGACATGTCAAATGTAAAGTGACATACATGATTGTTATGACTCGATCAAAAGATTTGGTCATGTGCTTTTCAAGGTGAGGATATCTGTCAAAATAGAAATTGAAGCCTATATTTTGCTGTTGAGAGTTAGGTTTATTTTGTGAAATGCAATTGTGTAACTCCTTGCTTTAAGGTATAAGCTGTTTTATTTGTGTTTTACCTCTGGACAAGCCTGCTGATTCACTTCTGGGTTTCAGACTTTAGAGATGCAGTTGAGAAGCGATAAATACAGAACATGAACCCATTTTTTATCCCTGGTGCTAACTTTCTTAAAGTCAGGAAGCATTGCTGGAGGGAGAGTGAGAACCATATGCCATTTGTCTAAGAAATCACGAGATGCCAGGCAGTGACCTTTGGCTTGGATGTTTTTGAGCAGTCCTCATGAAGAGGAATTGTTAATAACTTCCGTGAAAGTGGAAACTGTTGGTTTTGGGGGTCTTTTGGTGTTATTTTTGTTTATTTTTTGGGGGGGTTTAGGCACCATCAAGTTCTTTAGAGAAAAATCATCAAGTAGTGTTAAACCAGTAAACATGTAATTTTGGTTTTCCACGGTGTATAAAAATGTATGAAGAAGGTTGGGGTTTTTTTTCCTTTCTTGTGATATACTGACAAACACATTTGGCCCAATGTTTCATAGATTTTAGAAAACATAAGGCTATTTCCATTTCTGCTTTGTCATCTGGTTTTGTATCTGTAGATATGGGAAAAAATTTTCAACAAAAAAGTGAGGTATCAGAACTCTGATTTGTGAGGACATGTGAGAGATGCAACTCCTTCTGCAAAGAGAATGATATGTTTCAGATTTGTAATTTCCACCTGCAAAAGAGACTTCTGAGCCCACTTGTTAGAAAACATCACAGAAAAAGAGCTATTGATGATGCTGTTTTGAAGGTAGAAATAGCTGCTGGGGAGCCTTTTGAGTAAATATGTATTGAAGCTGATGCTTTTCCTGGAAGTCTCCAGACATACGTGCTTCACAGTACTTTGGGTCTTGGCATACAGAAACTATTCCCTTGGAAGTTAAGGAGGGTTGTAATGACCTAGCAGAGACTTGTTTTGGCAGATTTTTTTAAATAAAAAACACTCGGAAAATATAAGATAAATGATGTATTTCTTAAGACTGAGATCCATCTTGAGGTATGGACAGCGATATTCAGCTCAGAAATTGTATCATGCATTTGTTTTAGATTCTTTGTGACTCTAGATTCCTTTAACATCTTAGTAGTGACCTGTTTCAGAGGACAGCTTTCCCTTTCAGAAAAAATTATGAAAAGAACAGGTTGTGCAATGTTTAATATTTCTTTTGAATCCCTTTTATATACACCCATTTCAAATAAAGATGCTTGTTTCCAGTTGCCTGTCTTCATTTCTCCCTCTCCAGAAAAAAACTGTGACTTGAAACAACATTAAAAATCACATACAAGGCAATAATTACTAATTAATTGTAATGCATGTCAGTATTAAATAAGAGTAATCTATCTGACTTAAGTTAACTTCTATGATAGGTGTTAGTACTCTTTAAAAAGAGGGTTACATATGCCATGCACATCTTTTATATGTAGATGTAAGTAAAACTGTAGATAGAAATGGCTGTAGGAGTTGGAAGGTTTATTTGCCTTTTTTTGCTCTGTCAGATTATTTTCCTCATGTCTTTATATCATGATTAAGTTTTAGAAAAAAAAAAATCACATACCTAGATGGATGTTTCAATTCTGACAATTTTTTTAAGGCTTTAAGTCCAGAAGAGACATGTGAAATCATCTAGTCTGGCCAGCAGGTCATGACATTTCATATAGTCATCCAAGTATTGGGCCCCAAGTCTGACCACAAAATGACATATGCACTCTTTTCCCTAATATAATGCATGCCATATATATGTGATATATATTTAATACATGATATTCCCCAAAATAAAATCCCATTCTTGCTTGATAGAAACCATTAATTAGATATCTGACAGGTTTTCTAAATAGGTTCAATTATGTTATATTCATGTCTTGCTTCCCCTCAAACAGCAGGCTCTATTTCTGCCTTTAGAAGTTTTAGCAGCTCTATTTCAAACCCTTGCGAATTATATTCAATCAATATCTATTTCTTTCATAATCGCTCTCAGTAGCATGTCAATATATTCACTTCCTTAGTTATAGAACTCCCTGGTTTCCAATCAGGTTTTAAAATATTCCTGAGAGATATTCCTCTTCTGTTTTCATTAATATATTGATTTTAGACAAGAACCAGACTTGACTGCATGATATGCTTTGAGTAGCACAAGTCTATACAGTGGATACCATTCTTCTGAGTTGCTGAATGGGCCAGCACATGATCAAAATATGAAACTTTGGAGTACAGCTAGTGCTTTCCAGATAGATCCTCGAGTTGATGGGTTTTGCTTTTGAGATATACAGTCCCACTCCTGGAAATGGCAAGCTGAGTGGAGAAGTTTTGAAGAGCACCATCATAGTAGCTGGTGAAGAAGGAAATAATTTCATACACTTACTTACTACACTCTCTGCTCTGTAGGATTCTCAAGTTCTTGATTTAGCCTGGGACTGGTTTCACACCATTCTTTGGAGCAGCTGTGAGTGTATTCATGTTGTGCCTCTCAGGAAACAGCAGTTAAAAAGAATAGAGACCTAGACAAGTAATGACTTTCAGAGCCCTGTATCTTTTAAGTCATAGCAAAGGTGCAATAGCCATAATAGATGCAATATGAAGAGACTAAAAATTGCTTCACTTATAAAAGGATTTGGTGATAATCCAACGTGTGTGTTTTTGGGATTGTTTGAAATGAGCTGGGAGTAGAAAGGCTTCTGTGAAGATTTAGTCTGATAGAAGAATATTGAGGGAATATATCCTCCCAGCAAAACCATCTTTGAAGAGAGGGGAGAAAATGTTAATTATCAGAATAAAATTAGAGTTAAATATGATGCTATTTTGACTTAAAGTAATGTTGAAAAATTAATATTTCAAAGCCAAGAGTTTCAGAGGAGCTGGATAGAGTGGCACTTAAAACCAGCTCAGTCTAATGCTAATTTAAAGCATTAATAAAGGCCATCACAAAGAAAGGCAAAATACCCTTTCTTATCATGCAGGCAGTATAAGAACACACTTCTGGTGATCCACAAGCACTTCTGCCTTTACTTTTTTTTTTTTTTTATATATTAATGGAAGAATTTCAATTTTGAAATAAAGATACCCTATGAAAGTAGTAATACTGATCTCATAGTCAATAGAATTTAAATTTTAGTATATTAAATGTCTAACATTTTAACATACTGCATTTATAACTTTTTAAGGTCATTGATTACTTTCTCTCTGATATTACTCACTGGGGCTTTTTTACATGTATTTTCACTCCTAAACCCAACTCTTTTAACCAGCACAGTGGCAGAGATTCTTCATTTCACCTTAAAGTCACTTGAGAGGGTGATCTAACTGAGCTTAAAATACTTAGAGGGGGCTGGTCAAGTTGTGTCTTTTCCTGTACTGATGCATCTCCCTCTGTTGTACTGCCAAACATGTACTTATGCAGCCACGTGGGGAATGCTGCTGGGGAGCTGAGTGAGTTGAAAATACGAAAAGATGAGATGGCAGATTTATGTCATGGAAGGTCAAGTATCGCTTCCTTTTTTGGTGAAGGGCAGTTTGATCAATGTGCCAACTTGTTTTAAAGCACTGGGCTTTTTAGCACAACTATTGTAAGCATATACTTCAAGCCATGAGTTTAGTCAACTTTTATATAGTATTTGGAATTACTCAGAAAGTCAAACATAACATGCCTATATAAACATACATTTTATATATGGACAGTTGGGTGTGTCTCCGCCAACTCTGTCCCTCTTCCATGTTTAAAAGCAAGTCACAGTCTTTATGTTCCTGAGACTTAGCTATCTAACCTGTTTTCAGTGTTTTTCTCTTTCTGTGCTTGAATTAAGCAATATCTATCAGTAGTAATTGTCATTTGCATAGAAAATATTGAGACTTTGAGTTCCATGGCTTTCAAAACCAGCATACCAGCTGTACAGAGAAAATAAAGTTCTGTTAAAAAACCAAACTGTGAACACTTCAGGTAGTGATTGTTTTTATTTCTTTCATCTTCTCTGGAAGCAAAAGTAAACCACTAAAAGCACTTTCCATATTCCGTGACCCTTTTCCTTTAAGTTGTCTTGCCAGTACTTTTCATGCAGTTTGCTCTTTACAACTTCCATTTTGAAAGGGAGTTTTCAAGGAGATTTAATTTTTGTAATTTTTTTTAGCATATTTGGTTCCTTTTATGTAATTTTGAAAACTTGACTACTTTATTGCATTTGCCCATCTGTTTCTGTGTGTTTTCTCAGATGATAACATTTTTTACTCTGGATGCGTTTGCTGCGAAATGAAACTGTATCTTTCTGTGCATAGTTAAAATCTTCTGTATTTCTAGACAAAATTACTCAAGAGATAGTTGAATGAATTTTACATTTTGATAAAAGGAGTTACAACTCTATTTATCCCCATACATGAAAACTAGAACCCAGCAAATGCTAAACTGTGTTTAAACTTGTCTACCTCTGAGTTAAGGTACATTACTAGCCAAATAACCCTAACGTAGGCTGAGAGCTATGTAGTTATGATAACAATAAACCAGTTTAGAATCACACAATAAATTGATTTCAGCATGTGGAGCATATACTTCTCTTTTTTTATCTCCTCTATGGTGAAAATGTGACATTTCTGATGAAACTTGTTCTATAGCTGCTTCCGATGAAAACCTGTCCAGTGTAAAGGGATGAAAGACCAGCAAAGGACATTATTCTTTTAAAAAAGTATTTGAAGATTCATTGTAAAGTTCTAAACAAATTAAATGCTTAATTCTTTCCCTCAAGGTTAACACTGAATTTTAGGTGGCACATCACTCACTTGCTTTTGGAAGAAACAGGTATAGCCTCTAACATGTTTAACAGTTGACCCACTTTTTGGGGGGGTTACTTGCTGCTCTTTATTACATGCATTTTCTATTTCTATGCAAAGAGCAAGTCCAAATCATGAGGCCCAAAGAGGTTTGTGTCCTTTTTTGGTTTTTTTAACGGTGTAGATACGATGAGATAGCATCTTGAATTTTGAAATACCTTTTCTAGGATGCTAACTTTTTTTTGTTTTTGAGACCTTGTCATAGTGCAATACTCTTTGACCAGAACCTTGTAGATATTCTTCACATGGAGAAATTTTTAATATATAGTGCGGAGTTCAATTAATTGGATGTTACTTGCAATTACAGGGGATTTTGATTTAGCACAGTGATACAACAATGCACTCAAATCACAATTGAATTAGAAATTATGGTTAGTGGAGTAGAGCAATTGCTCCATACAGTTGACGCGGTATAAATGTGAATCTCTTTATCTAGAATATGCTAAGTGTCATGATTCTGAGCAACCCCCAGCCACCAGAAAGGAATGTGCTTGTTGAAGTCAGCAAAAAGCCACAGTTCTCTTCAGATCACTTCTGTTTGTTGGTTTTTCATGTTGCTTTTTTGGAGTTTTTTTTGTAATGGGCTTAGTCACACGTATGCTCCCCATGCTGGCTGAGTGAGTTATTTCTAGCCAGAGGGTCTCCAAGACCAGTTTGGTGTGCCAGCACTTTTCCCTTCATGCCTGTACTATGCTATTCTGCCTTTTCTCTTGAAGGTTACTGCTGTCATTACAGGCCTGTATCTCATCATGTTAGTGACATTAAATAGTTTGCTCTACACTGAATGACTGCTTGATACTTCTATCTGTCTGAACTATCATGTCATAACAAATTAGCCGTAGGCATGTGCTCCATTACAAATGTTGTTGTTACAGCTAAACCAAGTAAAACAAAGCTGCGGGCAGATCAACAAAAGTTCCAAGAAAGCCTGGCAAGGCTCAATCCTGAGGTCTTGCAAACTTGATACAAAGCTGAGCCATTACTCATTAAGTGCTCCATATAATTCATATAATGCTATCCTGCAAGCTCTTCAGTGGGGACCTTATTCCTTCCTCCATCACTCTCTGAGTCCAGTAGAGTGAGATGTCCTGGCTTGCCTGGAGCTCACAAGTAGCAGCTCCTGGGGAGTGGTCTCCCAGGAGGTGTATCCCATCTCAGCCCACCTGCCTGGAGTCTGTGCTGTTGCGTTGTGACTTAATTGTTGGTGGAATCACGGCAGGCAAAGTCACTTGCTGGGGGCATGGCTGGGCTCTGCAGAAGAGCGTAAACCAATAATATAAATACCTATTGCGGTTATATGAGCAATATATACATTGATTAGATTTATAGAATCATAATTTATAAGGAGATCCAGTACATCTAGAAGTTATGCTATTTTAACCAGAAGCGAAAACTGACTTAACCCCTAAAACTAGTTTTGTTCTGCTCTGGGCCTGCATTGTTTTGGTTCAGGGACAGGCAGTGAGGCAAAAGGATAGAAATACTTTGCTGATGTAGTCACTTTGTCTAAGACAAAGGCACCCTTGGGTTTCCCTTGGCAGGGAGATGAGTTTGGCTTCCTTTTCAACAGTTGTGATCAGTCATGTCATTATTCTCCCCTGAGCCTTCAGGTCATGTAGCCTCTATTTATCTCTTTAAAGCATTCCTTCATTGTGAGTGTGTCAGGGGCTATGTGGGCTGGGGGTGTCTTTGATCTGTCACAGCTCTTTGTGCCCTTATTTTGCATCACATGATGTGAAATCTTGGGGGTTTGTGTGCAAAATTTACCTTTTTGGGTAATAATAACTTGTGACACCAACTTTTGTAAGTAAAAACCTGCCACTCATTATATACTTGACAGCATATGGAGTAGGACTTCTGTTTCTGTTAGTATTCCCTCAGTTTCTTCAGTCTAGATTGTAACAAATTTGTAGCAAACAGCTGCTTGTAGTCTGTTTCCTGAGTTGCTTCAAAATGTGAGCTGCCCTTCTCAAATTTCATCTCTCTTCCTTTAGTTATCACATTTGTTTTTTTTCTGGAGTTCTCAAAAAGGATTATTCTTTACATTTTTCGGACAGTCCCATATCTTATGCATTGCTAGTACCTGTCTGTATTGTGAGTTTTCCTTCCTTGGATATATAGTGCCCTCTAACATAATGATCTGAGTAATCCAAATGACATTTTGCTGCTTAGTGTGGTATTCCATCACTCTAACCTGCAATTCATGTTGCAGTTTTATCCCATGGTCATGATTATCCATCTACCCCAACATTAACACAGTGCAATTATGTGCCTGACTGTGTAAATAAGATTTAAATTGAGCCTTTTGTATACCATTACCAGCCTCTTCATCTAGGAAATCTTCTAGTTTATTTTCACATTGCTAGGCAATTTTCAACAATTTGTTTTTTCAGTGAAAAAAAATTAAAAATAAAGGCATAATGGAAAAAATTTCTGACTTTATCTGTTCACTTCCATGTATTTCATAATCTTCATAGTCTTGATGTAGGTAGGTAGTTTTGTGAATGATCTTGTATGTTGACTTGAAACTGGTAAATGTTTTGTTCATCCACTGATTCCAGTGGAGTAACACATCTTTTTAAAATCCTGTTTGTATTTTTAGTGTATTGTTATTTTCTGAAGTACATGTGTGGTTTAGGTCTTACAACTGGTACCCTTGGAAAATACTATTTTCCTTTTTCAAAGTACTTGCAGATTGTTTGGGGTTTTTTTTTCCCTTCTTTATTTTTCCTGCACATAGTTAGACCCATTTCTGTTCGCCTCATTGTCAATCTAGGTCATTATTTGAAGCTTTTGTTGACAGACCTCTTGAGGGTAAGTACATCTGATGCTATAAATAGGCCTGGTTCTTCATAATAAGTCATCAGATTCACTTGAAAATTCTCAATTTTGTACTAGGTTTGATGAAAGATCTACTGCATACTTCTGTCAGCAAATAGCTTAATAATTTTTAATGAACTGATAGCCTCAAAACTGTGACATTGCTGAATTTAGTAATTTTGAATTAATATAGGATTATTAATTTTGTTTAGAAGAGTAAAATGGACTCTTAAATGATCCCTTTTTTATTTTACTTTTTAAAACTTGTACATGAAAACCTATTCCAACACACTGTATGCTGTTCTGTTTGTTCCAGGTCACAGAAAATAGAGGATACCATTTCCCTTACTGTATGTTTTCAGTAGCCTGTGCTGTGAAAATAGATTTGGATTAGGTTTTTTTTTATTAGTTTACCACAAAGGGTGGCAGGGACAAACCAAACAGTATGCATTCTTATCACAAAGAAAGGTAGCCACCTGGTACAACTCCAAGATGCTGTTCTACTGGCTAAAGGTTTTCAGGAAAAACCTGGGATAGGTTGTGTTTTCTGTATGGCTTCAACCACAGAAAGGCAGTTAGGTGCAGCTCTGTCTGCAACATGTGCATTGGCACCTCTCTGAAACCTTTGACCTCTATATATGATGCTACAGCTGTAAAAAACCCCAGCATTACTTCCTTATTTCACATTTTGTAGTAATCTTTAAAGGCTTATATAATCAGTAATTCTTCAGGTTAAATTATCAATGTAGTCTCATCCTATGCCCTTTCTGCGTGCACAAGAAATGTATTGCAAAACTGGGTACAACAGTAGGTAAACAGCTCTGTGGCTGAAAGTAGGACTGGGTGTACCAGTGTGATGCATATTGGGGTTGAAAAGCAATGTAAAAGGTCACATAACAGTGACTTCTCCCTGCTTCAGTCTGTAAAGATTTGAAAGCGCCCCACAGCTTATATGCAGCACCAGCATCCCCTTTAGAGGTTGTCATGCTGAGGCCACATGATAGACGCTAGAACATGAACAGTTGTCCCTAATAAATTTGATAGCCACTCAAACTGAGGCTTGACGCAGTGCCTGTTTGCTGATTCTGAATGAGCATTGCTGCTGTTGCTGTGCTGTTACCTGCCAGATTCACTGTCAGACACAGAAATATCCATTAATTGATAGCATATGCCACAGTAATGCCTACCAAAATGCAGAACAGCTAAGCTAAGTAAATGACTTAAAAAAACCATACTTTTTTCTTTAGTAATGCATGAATATTTAAAGGCTTTAAAATATTTAAGTCCACTAAGCACTTTCCATTTAATTTTAGAAAAGTAAACTACAGTTTATTCCACAAATGTGTAAAAAAGGAAAAATGAAAAGTACTTTCTGTGCCAGTGGTGTGTAGATGATTTGCAGCTGTATTCCTTAATTTGGCATGAAAAATTTTCCAGTACTTAAAATCTTGCTAGATTGTTTCAGTGTGTCTGTGTGTATGTGAGAGAGTGCATCGCCACTGTCAGGTAGTTTTAGTGCACTTTGGTTTGCAAAGGCCGTACCTAATTGCATTTCCTTTATGCATTAGGAATGAAAGGATATAAAGAAATCTGTCTGGTTGTCATCAGTTTAGTCTGAACAGAAAGCAATGTGTTCCCTCTTCATCATTTCATCTTTTTAATCTAGGGTGAAATTCATATAAAGTTTACTCTTCTCATTTTTCCTCACCACACAGTTTGCCTTCTGATTTTCTTGTGTTTACAAATGTGTCTACTCCCTCTCACTTTATCTGTGGTCATGCAAAGAGCTACCTTATGGTTCCTTACACTAAATTTGAATGATATATAGTGTCCCTTGTTTTTTTTATTTTCTTTTTTTTAATGTTGTTGCCTTTTATTTAACAAGGGAGGCTGTTAATCTGTAGTTACAATGCAAGATTTATAGGCATAGTTAATATGTTTTATGAGGTTAACAGTTAAAGGGAAAAAATATGCAAGCTTTTCTGTGAGTCTAACTTATGCACCTTAGTGTTTACCATTTTAATTTTTTTCACTGTTAGTTTCTCTAATAGCATATGCACCTTCTCATTACAAGCCTTCCCTGATATGAGGATCTTATATGTTAATGTTCTTCTGGTTCATTGGGTAGAATATTAAAAAAAATATATATTTTGTAGTTTCATGAATCACGTTTGCTAATGTACATGGGCATTATTGATGTACCTGCATTGCTTGCAAAGTTCATGCCTGTATCAATACAGTCAGTGGCTCCTTTTAGTGCAACAGTGCACATGTATGCATACAGAGAAGTAAAGTCTTTCAATAAAATAATATTAATTTGCATCTCTTCTGTTCATTATTTAAGATAGTTGTGAACATTTCTGTTTTGTGATACTTAAGTTTGATTTTTTTTTTTAATTGGCATTTTTGATACCTAATCAGTATTTGTAGGCATAGAGGTTGTTCAAATTCTCATCAGGGATTGTGGTGAGGGGTGAATCTTCAAGTTAACATTGAAAAGGATTTTTTTAACATTGACAAGATGCACAAGTTACTCAAAATAATATTGATTTTAATTTGAATATTCTTGACATAGTTCTTTCTAATTGAATGTGTTTATACTTGTTTTTTTCTCAGTGTGTATTTGAAAGAGTCATCAAATGATGGCATCAGTGTGTCCTTGCAGTTTTGATGTAACACAGCCTTCTTCCCCTGTAGTTCAAGATTAATCAGTTTAGATAATAAAAATGCCATGAAAATTTCAAAATCTTTTTGTTCATTTGTTTGGGGTTTTTTTTTGGCAGAGTAGTTACTTTATAGCAGGCAAAAACTCATCTGTTTTCATTTCTTGTTCTCCAAAGTTTCCTGAGACTTTTCAGAAATTTTTCATCTGCATTTCCTGCTGGATGAAAGTTTCAACATGTGATGCCTTATGTCAGTAAAGAAAAAAGTCTACACCTTTCCTTCAAAGGATATAGAATTAGGCCTGTTCTGATCTTTATGTTGAATGCTGTTCTGCTGCAGTGCTTCATACAGTAACTTTAATTTCTCCTTCATTATTTCTGTAGGATGCAAATTGAAATCAGGAAGGCCAAAGCCTATTTGTAGCTGAACTTGATGGTTTAAAATAACAGAAAAGGATTCTGTAAGTATTTTTCTGAGGGAACTCAGGGAAATATAGGTCCATAGGTGAATGCTGGAGGCAGTTTAATGTTGGATGACAGGAAGGCAGAAAATTTCTGTTTTTTCAGCTGTTCCCAGACAAGGGACGGTAATGTGGAAGAGATACACGTTAAGGACTGTTTAGAGAAATGGATGTATTCAGTTTTTTGGAGCTCTATGCCAAGATTGACATGAGCTCATTTAGGTAATAGGATTGCAAGGCAACTGTCATCCAAGTTAGTACATGGTAATGGACCAGACTCCTGAGAACTAGAAGGACACTAACATTATACCAGTCTCTGTGAAAGTAAGGAGAACAGTTCAGGGATATACAGGCTGTGTCAGGTCAGTGTCAGTCTCCAGGAAGATTGTGGAGCACATTGTCTTGGCACTTGTTTCTAGACATGTGAAGGGCAAGAGTGTGAATAGCAAGAGTCAGCACAGATTTCTGAAACGCAGTTAGTGTTTTGCTAATCTGATTGCCTTTCAGATGAAACATTTGACTGTGAATGAAAGGAATGGTATTACTGTAACTTTATTAAGACTTCTGATGTCTTCTCCCATGCTGTTGTCAACAGTATGAGGAAGCATGGACTGGATATTGAGTGGGCTGAAAATACCTCAAGGGTTGATTCTTGTACTCCTGCTATTCAATTCTGCAGTGACTTGGATGGCAGAACTGAACAGAATGCTCCCTCAGCAAATTTATGAATGATAGTAAATTAGGGTGGTGCTTGGAAAGCCAAGTTGAGCTTCAGTGTTAATTCATCCTGAGACCTTGAATGAACTGAGGACTCAGCCAATAGGAAACTCACGTATTAAAAAAAGAGCAGACAGAAGTTCGGCATCTGAGGTGGAATAACACCATGGCTGGGATGCACCTGGCTGAGTCACAGCCTGCTGAAAAGGACCTGGGATCATTGAGACTGTCAAGCTGAATAGGAGCCAGCAGTGTGCTTTCACTAGTACTTTTTCACAAAACTATCTGTGTACTGGGCTGCCTTAGAAGAAAGGAGGAACATGACTAGCAGACTGAAGGAAGCTGTTACCACCCCTATTTGGAGCTGGTATAGCTGCTTCTTGGACAACTGTGTGTCATTTTGCTATCCCACAGTACAAAGAGGATGTTGAGAAACTGGAAGTAATCCAGTGGGGGGTACTAAAATGGTCAGAGGCCTGGACTACATGATATGTGGGAGAGGTTAGGGAGCTTGGATTCTTAGAGAGCCTGGGTCAGGTGACAAGGAGACTAAGGGTGTTACCTTAGGTTAGCCCACAATGACAACCAGAGGAATGATAAAGAGGACAGCACCAAACTTTTCTCAGTCATGGTATGTAGTTTAGCAGGGGGCAATAGCCATAAATTGCAGCTGGAGGAGTTTAGAACAGACACAGGGAATTTTTTTCATGACAAGGATACTGTAGTACTGGAAGAGGTGACCAGAAAGGCTATGAGTTTGATCTTTCCCAGTCAACTACATAAATCCTGATCTGGTGTTGGAAATGATCATATTTTGAGTGGTAGGTGAGACTAAGTCACTTCTAGCTGAAGTTTCTGTGGTTCTATAATGATTCTATAATAATGTACAATTGTACTGAAATTACAATTTAAACCTATGTATGTAGACTATGAAAAATAAAATTTGAGGAAGAATAGTGCGGCTTAAAATTTCCCCTATTGTGATTCCTTAGCTTTTAATGCTTTAAAAATAAGGTAGAAACTGAGGATAGATGATTACTGAAGAATAATCTCATTACTTTTCAATGTTTATATTAAGTGGTAAGCAATGAAATAGATCAGCTAACAGAACTGGAAGAATAGCTAACACAGTGGAATCTTGAAAGATTTTGGCAAGATCCAGGTTTTTTCCCCCCCCCAGAGATGTCATCTAACTTTTTAAGCAGGTTTCAGAGATCAAGTCATTACTTCTCAAACTCTTACTCTTAATGCTTGCAAGAGAGAACCATGTGGAAATGAATAAATAAATATGGTGTTTTCTTGATGTTAATAATACCGACGTGCAATGGTAGCCTCACATTTAGATTTTATATCTTTTTTTGTCAAACCTGGTATGACTGATCTTTTCACAATCCCTTAGCTTTTTTTTTTTTTTTTTAGTTTGGAATGGTAACATTTACCTTTATTTCAAACAGTTTGCATGTATATGCACACAAAGAGAGACAGTATAGGTCCCTTAAGGGAGCCATGATACTTCTTTTCTGCCTGTTGCTTGTGTCAGGTAGAATATCTGGAGAAGAGTAAAATAGGTATGAAAATGATGTTACACACTTTAGTATGGCAAAAATTCCTATCTCACGAGGGCTTCAGCAGGAAAATTAATAACCTCATAGGCTGTGTGTAGCATATAAATAATTAGGCTGGAAATCAGAACAAGCTATTCCCAGTAAAGGAAACCAAGTGATTTCATGTTGCTGCAATAAGCCTCACTGTCTGTGACTGCTTGATCTCACTGGCATGGAGAACAGTCAACACTTTTTGAATGCACAATGGGGTCTGCCGGAGACTATTCTTTGTGTTAATCCTCAGATTCAGCAATGTATTTCCTGGTGTTTGTTCAGCTCTCCCTAGAGCTGAGGGAGTAACACAACGTAATAGTTGCAATGATGGGTTTGAGGATATAGTACACTGATTTTTGTCTCTGTAATACTGAAGTGGTTGCTGTGAAAATACATAATTGTTTTAAGTCAGACACAGTTCTTGTTGTTTTAGGGGTTATTTAGAGGAAGTTCCAGTGTAAACATGCCAGATGAGGATTTCAGGCAACAGAGGTGTGATTGTAGCCTGTTTCTGTCTACTTTTATCAGACTGTTATACAATAGCCAAATACCAATACCTGTTGCTGCCCTCCTTCCTTCGAGGTTAAATCCTAAGAAATGCTTGGTACTTTAAAGAAAATCTATACTTTTAGAGCTTTTGGTGAGCATCTTGTAGTTTACTGAGGTGCTATTCAACAGTACTGTTTTAGCTGTTGTGCTACTCTTAAAGGGTATTTTCTTTCAATTTTAAGGGGTACTGTATTGGCTCCAATATATTTGAGCAGTGCCCAGAAGGGTATTGTAATAATAATAATAATGAAGTTTTCTGCAACACCTGCTGCAACTTATATTGTCTAATGTACAAGCATTTTCTACAACAGTCTGTTCACAAATAAAGTTTGCTTTCTCCATCCAATTCCTTCTGTTGCATCACTGTCAGTAAACAGATGTTCTGCATTTTCATATGCTTGTAAAGCCTTATTACGTTCAGTGAGTTTCTTTAATTTTGGTTGTTTAAAGTAGTTTTGCAATAATGTTCTTGGTTACCACATGTATGAATATGTTTTCCAAGTATGATACTGCCTAGATTTGGATTACAGATTTCACCTGGCATTATGTTACGTTTTTCAGTAGGTTTTGCTTTTCTGCACTAGTTAACTTTAGCCCTAATGAAGCCATTATATGTAACTATGCAGCACAGGAATTTCTATGCCGTTACCATGTCTTAGTTTTGTTTCTCTAGTGTGATCTATTTTATTGTAGGAGGGACATGCATCATGTGTAAAAAGCTCACTTTTCTCCATTAATATTTTTTCCCCAACACAGCAAAATCCTTTCCAAATTGCTAGGAACCTCTTGTTGCTGTCATGCAATTTTTGAATTAGAATAACTTAACCTTCAGTATCTTTGACACTTCCAAGTAAGTTAACACAATCTCCAGAAGCAAGTTGTTCTAAACAAGACTTCTTTATCTGCTTACTTATGTAACGGAGCAACATAAATAATATACATGTAGCTCTCTCTCAGTGGCTTGACAGACAGTCAGTGTCTGGGAGGGCTAATATTGACCTTGTTAATATGCTGATGAAGACCTGAACTGGCTTCATGTGATCCTATGAATTCTTCATGGTTCTGAGCACTTGTAGTTTCAAAAGAGAAGAAATTAATTGGTTCTGGATCCCTGTATATGTTGAATGGCTTACAGAGGCTTAGTGCTCTACCTGTGACCTCTCCTCTTTCCATGGTTCCCTAGCTGCAAGACTTTGTCTTGTTATGTTGCTGTGTCCTGGGATTCAATTCCCTAAACTTCATTTTCTCCATGCTCCAAAGTTGCTAGGGTGCCTTTATTGGACCAAGCTGAATACAGCCTTCTGAGCCATGAAAGGTTTCCAGCTACAGGGATGTTAGAAAATGAAATGGGACAAAAAAAAAAATATATATATATATAAAAGGAGCTCATAAAGCACATCTATTTGTCTGGTTATGACAAGTGTGAAATTATCTTATTTCTTGGGCAGGAAAGAGTTCTTCAGTTCTTCATATGACCTCCCTGGCATATTCTTGCTATACTTCTGTATGTGGGAAGTCCTTTCTCATGTACTTGCTTACCACAGAGGATGTTGAATAAGCAGCTGTATTCATATGAATAGGTAGAAGTTAAATTTTCAACCAATTTCTCTGTAGACATAATTGTGAAAGGAAACTAATCTGGCAGATCTATGAGCATAACTATACTCACCTGAATATCTTATTACGACTTGTGAACTTACATGTACAAGTTGTTTGCAAGTGGGCTTTGAAGACTGGGATTCAAATGATGTTTAAGTTAATTCTAGAAAATAAATACTTACATGAATATAAGAATTTCCAAATGTAAGTGATGTAATATCTAATTCCTATGATGTTTCACATCAGCTTTCTCTTTTTATTACTGCCAGAACTTATTTTCCTGCATGAAAAGGAAGCAGGCTATTTGCATAATTTTTACACAGATTTTGAGTACACTGAATAACCTGTTTGTATATATTTTGTACTAATAACTCATATTATATACTATGTTGTTTGGCTTTCAGAAGGGTTTTGTCTAGTTTTTCACAAATTTCATATTTGAGATGGGTTTCAAGTTTAAGACATCTGTATCTGTATTTGATGTGTATGAGAATTCATATCTTCCCTTTATGTATTTTAAAATACTAAAAAGCTAGTAGAATGTTAGAAGACTAGTCCACTGCTGAAACAAGAAGTCTAAATCGAGAAATTAAATTAAAGCCTTATCAGAGTTTTGACTACTTGTTATTTTTCTCTTGGTAAAAAGTGCATTTGTTTACCTTTCAAGGTATTAGTTTTTTGTTTGTTGTTGTTGGGGGTTTTTTTGTTTTGTTTTTAATGACTAGAAAGAAATACCTTCAGCTAGAGAGAAATATTGGAAAGCAAATTATTAGTTAAGCATACAGATGACGGACTACTTCAGGAGATTATTAAAATATCTGTATATCGGTAGAAAGTTGGGTAGCACGCAATTGAGGACTTGGGGAAAGTGGTGTGATGTGTAGGTTCACCTAATGTTTTGAGGATTACTTGTCACTGAGTTAGCAAGGTAAGTTGTCCTGTTCTATTTTATAGTAAAATGGAATTAAACTCTGAAGATTCTTGTTCTCTATATTGCAAGAATAAAAAAACCAAGGAAACAAAAAAGACAACCTGTATGTGTTTTTTTTTTTTTTTTCCCAGAAACAAAGTACTGATATTTTCTGAAAGGCTCAAAATGAAATATTCCTCCTTTCTCCTCTTCCCCCCACTTCCTGTCCCTTGACTTCAGGAGCATCTTGCTCCTGACTAATCATCACTTCCCAACAAGGGAATATTTCAGTGAAATGTTTTAAAGAGAATCTAATTATGAATACAGCTAAAATTTTAATATCTAATCACTCTGCAAAGAAATTCTAGACCACTTGCACAATTATGACAATTCCATTATGACAAACAAGTGTAATATACACAGTAAAGATTATAAATATTACCAGCTGACTGATACAAATTTATTTAACATGAAGGTGAAACTATTTTTATTTATCTTACTCATTAAATGGATTTCAAAATCTGTATTTAGTGAAAACTGCAAGGCTATTTTATTCCTGCTAGTATAGGAGTGTTGTGAAAGTGAGAAAAATTCATTTTGTTCTCATGCATCTGCTGTCTGATTTTTCTGAGTTCCGAATGTTTGCATTCTGTCTTCATTTACTCCTTTACAAGCTCATTGAATTTTATTAGTTATCACTGCAAGCCAAATGAAATAAAAGGAGTTGCACAGCTGCAGTGATATGAGTCTGAACTGCATCATCATCCTTACTTGCAATAATATGCACACAGGAAAAAATGAGCTTGATTATAGGTCTCAGGAACTTTGCCAGTACTAATATACAAGTGATTCCCTCAAAACAGAATTATTTTGCACTAGACCAACTAAACCTGAAGAAACCCCCAAGAAAACAGAGCCTCTTTAATTCACAGTTTCTGAGCATTCTTTGTCATCTGAAGTCAATGAGAAGTGTGGGATTCCACTGTATTCTAAAAATTGGGCCAATATGCAGAAAGCTTTGCTCATATTTAAGTTATCTTACTGTAACAGGAGGGTATCTTAATGCACTTTAGTTGAGCTTGTGTAATTGTGGCAGAAACAGCTTTGGCTGAAAATTGATATTGATTATCACAATACAACCATTTATTTTTGTGTACATATTTAAACTTACAGAATGAGCCCTTTTGTACTCTGCAGTTAAGTAATTTCACAGTATTGGAGCAGGCATAAAGACTGGAATGAGGGGACATCTCTCTAGTGGGGTTGTACCTGTTCATCTGCTGCTTGGAATTCATATTTAGTGCCGTGTGTGTTTGTTTGGTAAATATTTTTTTCTGCAGTTCCTATTTGTAGCTTCACAAAAACTATGCCTTGAAGATTTCTGGCTGATTTGCCCTGAGATTTTTTAGCAGTGGTGCAGGTTGACTTAGGAAGCAAAGATCAAGGTAGTGTTGTACACAGGTAGCAATGACACGTCTTTTGAGAATGCAATTACTTGTAAGAACTCAAAAGACAGTGTATGCTTTCACGTGTGCAGTAGGTCTGTACTGACTTGTGTACCAGCCTTGTTACTCAGAGTCGCAAAATCACGGTGTAGGTCAGGCTTTGCAAATAGCTGATAGAAACATGACGTGGCAAGTAAAATAAAGGAAGTCATGGGACTGGGTGTCTGCCATTAAGAACAGTTACCTTCAGCTTATATAGGCAGGAAGGGCTGTATGGTCTGTATAGATACTGAAGGATGTAAGATATTTGTAGGGTAAAGCCAGCCTCACTTGAAGTTAATGAAAGACTATTTAGCAGTAGAACAGCTGAAGGGATGTGCTGTTCAGAACCGTAGATCATATTTTGCCTTCATTCCAAAAAAACTTTAAAGTTTTATAATCAACTTTTGTCTGTCAGAAAAACAGTGTGGAGTCTTTAAAAGATAAAATTATACTTTCAGCATTTCCTGGGGTGTCATGTCTGAGGGTATGAAACAATATTTACTCTTAAAAGCATTTTGATTATATTTGTAAATGTAAGAATTTTCTTCCTTAGCTATAGGTTTTCTTGTACTGCAAAAATGTAACTATTCAAGCCACTCTTGTTGGGTTGGGCATAGTAAAATAACACATATATAATGCACTGGTTGTATTTACACCTAATAGGTCTCTTTTTCCAGCCTTACATTTATTTAAACAAATGTACTTGTTTTAATCTGATAAAACTAAAAACCAGAAAAACAGTTTTATGGGCGTATACATGAAGCTGTTACATGAACCGTGGTAACAGTACCTGGAAGAGACATTAGCAAGCAAAAAATTGAGTCTAGTCCCTGTGGCTTCCTTGTTTCAACACCATTTCTATAGATTTAGGACAAAGCGGAACTATAATAGAGTTTTTGAACATATGTTTTACATTTCTGCATTAGACTCCCCAGAATGCTACTGAAGATCAAATTTGACCTGATCATTTATGAAGTTACTTGTAAAGAAAGGATCTGTAACAATGTATTACTTGCTTCCTAAGGAAGATCAATTAAATATTTTGTTTCTTTAGTACTTTAAGAAACCAAACAACTTGTTGAGCAGCTGTTTGTTCTTCCCTCCTCCTGCTTCTGCTAATGACAGCTTTTGAAACTAAAGACGAGGACTGAAAAAAATATTATCTGCCATCCAAATGTTTTCAGTATTTTGTTATGGGTTATTTCAGTTTTGTATGTATTTTATACTTCATCTGCCTAGTGTCAGTTTCAGTGAAACAAGGAAATAGAGTAATAAACAAAAGATGCATTTTGAAATAACATCTAAATATTTTATCTTTGTTCTTAGTAAAACATGAGAGTTCAAATTATATTTTCCTGATTTGATTGCAGTTTTTTATGTTGTTGCCTGATGTGCCTGTGTACCCTCCAAGTAAACCTGTCAACAGTTTTTAAAAATGCTTTCCTCGTACCTGTCAGATTTTAATAAGGTGAAAGCTTTCACTTGCCAAAATCAATCCCTGTTTGTTTGTTTTGTTAGAATAAGAAATTATTCCACTGTACAAAAAGGTTGTTGTGTTCCCTTGTGTGGAGAGTAGAACAAATGTATTCAAATGTAGGTATATAAATAAAAATGGAAGTTTACACAGATAATGTGTTTTTGTCTCAAGAGGGGAAAAAGAGTGCTGTGCCCTTTTTATTTTTTTTTTCCATTTGGAATTTTACTCTTTGTTTCAAGTCTTTGAGTAAGACATGGCTGAGGCTTCAATTCCTGTGGGAATATCTGATACAGTCCTCAACTCTGCTTGCTAAATCCATTACCTCTGGCTGTTGCTGAATCTCTGTATGACAGTAGATGGTTTAACGCTGAGAAGAAGCAGGATGGTGCACAGATGCTGCAACTGAGTGTTGCATACCCCGTTTTTCCAATGTAATGTATAGCACCATCTCTCCTTTGGCCAAGCTATGGGGAACATCCATTATATATCCAGAGAGATCAATATGCAGCTGGATGTCCGGAGGATAAGGATCACTGAAATGTTTTGACTTGAACTTCATAGTATCAGTAAGTGTTAAAATATGCTAAAGGGATCTGCATGGTTTGTTTCATCGGTCGTATATAGTAGTTTTTTGCATACACTGAAACTAGAATGTTTGCTGTCATAGTTCACATATGGAAACAACCAATGTAATCTTTTGTTGCAAGAAACACTTTGATGTCGCTGTTATATTACAGCAAGCAGCATGCTGTAGAGGGAACCTGAAAATTTGAACTCTACAGTATTTCTTTAAACTTGCTTGGAAAAGTGACTATGTTTTCAGTGGCACCGATAAGTTATTGTACCTTCGAATGGGAGAAACTCTGGCTTCTGAATCCTGCAAGGCTGTTCATTGTAGGAAAGGGAAGCAGAATGGGTTCTTGCCTTGTTCCACCATAGTAGTACCCACAGAAACAAGACTGTAAAGATTATCATGGTGGAGAGAACCAGCTTCCCTCAGACAGGATTTTTTTGTACCCAGCATGTGAGCATTCCTGGATAGGCCAGGTAAAGTCCCTTTATTTTGAAATGCTTTTGTTTATAATTGTTCCAATTTTGAACAGAGGAATTGGCTTATTCATGCTTTCACATAAACATAAGGGTTTTGGTGAAAAAATGTATTTTCTTGCCAACTACTAGAGAGCAAAGAAGGCAGAGATTTCAGGAAATGTGACACAAAATGATGAAAGGCTTCCTTTTTTACCTAACTTTTGTAGTAGGTAGGGACATACTATGAGAAAATATTTGCTGTGTCCCTTCAGGAACAATAACAGTAAGATTCCTTATTTTTCTTGAGAATTCATCAGAAAGATTCTGAATTACGGGGGAAATAACTGTTCATTAGAGAAACTTAAACTAAGAAATAGACTATAAAGTTCTCTGAACTTAGCTAATTTTTCTGAAGTATTAGAATTCCTAGAATAACTGTCTGTGTTTATGATGATTGGCATGACAAATAAGCAGGTACTTTAGAGTCAATGTGTTAATGCATGTTTATTAAAATTATTTATTTGAAGTAGAGGTTGAGTATTGTTAAGGTGTAAGTAAACCACTCTTGGGTTCCTTTAAGAGTCACAGTACTAACAGACTGTACAAATGCAAATACACAGAAAAGTTTAATTTCTTTACAATAAACACAAAGGATAAAATTAGTGCTTATTTCAGGTGAAAGTATGAATAGTAAATGACAACGCATTACTATTTTTTTTTCAGAAATAATACTTATTTTTTGCTTTTTGTGAAAGTTTATCAATAAAATAATTAAGGTAATAATGAGAAATAATACCTAGTTTACTTTCAAATAAGTCTACCCAAATCCTTATCTAAGTTAAAGAATTAAATATTTCTCTGGATATTACATATTTTTGAACTACAATAATGTCAATGGAAAAATAAGGTAAAATTACTGTGGGTGCATGTGGAAGTTTCTCAGAATGTTAAAGGCAAAAAAAAGATAAAACAGCCAGTGAAGCCACTGGTATTTCAAGTAGTTTTCAAGTCTCTCCATTACTTTCTCATATTTTTAATAAACATAGTCTTCAGTTTAGTGGGCAAAAGAATACTCACCTGCCCCTTCCCCCATGTTTTATCAGTGACCTAAATGTTTGTACCAGGAGAACACTGGCAGTGGCACCACTGCTTTAAAAAGGCCATAAATAACACTCCTTATGCCAGGTAGTCAAAGTGTTATCCCACTCTTGCAAACTTCTGGAATGCGGGATCCATGGTGCAGAGACTTGGACCCAGAAGGAGTGAGCAGTGATGTGTATGTGAAATATGGGTTTGGCTTTCGGGGAGCATAAGAACGAGGCGTTATTGCTTCCAGTCCTTTATTATAGAGTCTATTATATATTAGTAGTATTCTTGGTTTTGGGGTCAAGTTGTGTATATGCGTGTTGTTGTTTTGATTTTGGTTTTGGTTTTAAGCTTGATATTGGCTCACTAGATTCATGTTTGTGTGTGTAAATTAATGATTTAATATCCAAGAGTGGTGGGATGTCTTGAAACTAACCATACTGAGCATCTAGAAACCACTGAAAGTCAATAATTCATGTTGGAATGTTTTGGAGAATCCAGTTGTCTTTCATA
The DNA here is from genome assembly GCA_013396755.1 of Sclerurus mexicanus. Taxonomy (NCBI): domain Eukaryota; kingdom Metazoa; phylum Chordata; class Aves; order Passeriformes; family Furnariidae; genus Sclerurus; species Sclerurus mexicanus. The sequence goes on from VWZF01003333.1 coordinate 541,702, forward strand.
GTAGCAGCAGTATGTAGTACAGGACCTCAAAATCTTAGGTAGCTTGAGGAATTTTTTTCACAATTTCCAGGCAGTTATGTAAAACAAAATATAAAGGCAATCTCTCAAATGTTTCTGCTCAATCACTTCTTCTCCCTTAATGGTTTAAATAATTCAGAAGATAATTTTGGTCTTTGGATTTCATGACCTATGAGTCTCTAAAAGATTATAACTTGCTGTTTTCATAATGCCCAAAATTCTTTTGTCTACAACAGGGTTCTTTTTTTTCATTCAGTCTGTTCCAGTTTTTTCGAGTTAAAATTGCAAGAGAAGTCTTTTAAGTCTGTTAGAATTAAATTAAACCATCACTCAATAGCAAACATTCATTGCCCCTACCAGAAAATTTGATTTAGAGTGTAATTTGCAATTAAACTAATATTTAACTTGCTGTCAAAGCTACATTTAAATAACAGTCTTATTAGCAATGGTGACAGGCCAGCACAGGTACAGTTTTTAATCTACTTTTCTGGACGCCGTTGTGCTTGTGCAGAAATCTCAAAACTTGAATGAAGTGCCACAAATGGCAAAATTTTACATGGGCAGAAAATAAAAATAGCATGACACCTGTTCAAGCTAGACTGGAAAATGCTGAAAATGGTCACTGGTAGTTTTTGCCAGTGCCATCTTGCTAATGTTTTGTGGAGAATGATAGACCTCAAACTGTCCAACTTTCAGAGACACAATAAGGAGTGGGGGACTTTTTGAGTGTCACTAAAATGAAAGCATTTGAATGCTTTTTAAAGTCAAAGTCAGCCTGATTCATCTTAGAAGGCAATTTGTGTTGTGTTAGGTGGTGCCTTACCCCAGTGACCAAGCACATGTAAGGGTGGCACTTGGTAGTGATAGCAGATAGTCTAGGATTCTCACTGAGGTAGCGGTGTGCTCAGGTGGTACAGTATACTTCAGTTTTTTCTGAATGTATTCCAGCCCTGTGCTAGTAAATGAATAAAAGAGCTGTCACCAGAAATACATCCTTTGGTGCAATAGTCCATAACTACTAAAACAGTCCTCTAAAGTGGCATACACAAAAAACTTTGAGAGACCCTAGTGATGCACAGAGTGGATATTGCAAACTGAGTGGATCCCCACTTTGATCTGAACTGATACATATGAAAATGTGTGAAAATATCAAAGAGACTTGATGATGCAGTAAAACAGTTCAGGATTTGATCTGTTATATCAACACAGTCAGTAAAACTTACATTGAGGTGTAAAGACTTCACTTGTTTAAAGAAGTCATTACAAAGATAAAAATGAAAAATTTCTAAGTGAGAGAGAAGCAAATTAGTGAAAACAGGAATGCAAATTTTAGTGTTCCTTATTATAAAAAAAATGGCACAATTAGGTTTTTTTAGTGTGGAGTAAATGCATCAAGTTGCATAGGACTCTGTCTTAAGTTCCTTTAAGGAAGAAAACCATGTCTAGTAAAAACACTGGGTGTGTAAGAATGAACACTGTAATGCTATAGTTTTGTCACATATTATTTCTGATGGCAGGATAAAGTGAAAACTACTTCCAACTGAAGTCTATGGTCATGTCATATTTAGAACTGATTATTAGAGAGGAATTTTCTTGTACTACAACACAAATTATACAAACAATTTGATATTTTGATTTGATGAATGATTCAATCTGCAATTTTTGTTTCCCCAGCCACAGCCAGTTCTGCAGGTAGCTGAGACTAAGAGGATGAGAAATTCTACTGTCATCTCGTTCTTAATTAGTGCATTGATCCTTTGTGTACTAACCCCTATAGACTAAACACTGAAATTTCACAACAGTTTTCCACTTAATTGATTCTTGCCTGAATTTCCATGTTATCTCATATTTCAAATAAAATGTACTTTGTGTAAGTCGGATCTTCCCTTTGTAGTCTACTTCCTATATGGGCAGGCTTCACATTTTTCAGATGTTCTTTATTCACTAGAACCTTTTTCACATGACCATATAAACTCAAGAAAATAGTAAATCCAAATATCAGATCAGTGTCCAGTTGTTCCATGTTACTGTAACTCATGAAAAAAAAATTATCTCTTTACTCTGGCAGTAAAGACTTACGTATTTAAACCTAGGTACGTTCTCTGCTTTTTCTACTTTATACCCTCTTTTTAGTAAAGACATTGGAGTGTGCAATTTTCTGTAATGCAGTCAGTTTCCTGTTACCTGCAATGCAACAAGAATACCATGTCAGGGTACCCTTGCAAATGCAGCTGTCCCCTGGAACACCTGGAGAAATAGACACCAGGGAAACTTAAGCCTACACACACATGGTGGTGACTGTACAGCAGTAGGATAGCCCATGTGTAACACAGTGTGTGTTGAAAAAGAGAGCATAAATGGGTTGGCTAATTCTGAGGTAACGCCTACCTTTGTGTGTAAAGCTCTACAGTGCTCTGTGAACCAGAAAGGTTTATTTGCTCACATACAGCTTTTCAACTTGAATAGTCCCCTGTACATGCAACAAGACCGTTCTGATAAATTTCTGTGGACATGATTAAAGGAATCATCATTACGTGTTAATTAAGGCTCAGCGTGGGTATAAGCCACCTTGTTGGCTGTGTTTCAGTGTTGACCATACTAGAGCAGCCCTAATCTTTGTAGAGGAGCCCTCAAGAAAGTTGACACCTTGTTCTTGGTTCTCATTGATCTCTGTTAAGAGCTGCTTATCTTAGTGCTGTGTGCCAATGGGCGTAGTTACACCTGCCTATAGAAACCTGAGATTAGTAAGTAGGATGCTTCCTATCTTTGAAATTTTAACATCTGAACATGTTCATATCTCCAAAAGGAATACAGCCGCTAAATCTCACCTGTGTGTCTAGTTTTCGTGATGCATTGCTTGGAATCACGAAGATTTGCATTTCTGTAGCTTATAGCTACAAGGCTCAGATGGTGCTTAAATAGTTTTTGAAAGACTGGAAGACAGTGCTAATAAGGGCGTGTCATGTTGAAATGCAGTTTTCATTACATAGCCCATAGATTTTGAAATGCTTGTAATTTCAAGTGCTTTTCAGGGAGCTGAAATTATTACAGGCTCTGTTTCAATTTGAGGTCATTAATTTTTAAGTTTTGGGGTTTTTTTAAAGGAAAAAATAATTTAAAAATGGATCAACAATTAAGTTGTTGTTAATCTCTAATTAAAAAGAGATTTTATTTTTTTTTAACTACAGTACTAAAGAAATAAAACTTTTCTTTGAACCTTCCTTATTTCATAGACTGTGTAAACCTTTGAACAGTAATTGTCTCATAAAGAAGACTGGTGCAGTAACAGGCCTTTCCCTGTAAAACACAGTGTTTTATGAGATATTAACTCTATAACTATTACACTGATTTGTGTATAAAAGGAACATTGCTGAAATAGCTTTTGTGTGAGGCAGGTGAACCTAAAATACCAGTACAAAATTGAACTGTGAGTTGTGCTTCCATAAAGTTTGAACTGTTTCATTCAAAGGTAATTTGTTGTAAAAGAAGTTATACTTAAGCAGTTAGACTTGTAATGGATACAAATTTAATTTACTCATTGATACTCAATTTTCTAGGAACACGTGGTAGAAAGAAAAAAGCTATGATTGTGAGTAAAATTATGTTCATTGAATATTTACAAAGTTATTTCTTCTAGACTGTTGAAAGTTTGCTGTATAAAATTGCCACATCGTAATTATAGAGTATCCTACATATTAGAAGGTGTTCTGAACGAAATAAGGTCATCTCAGCACTTACCTCTTTCAAGGATTTAAAACACAACCCACACACCCTCAAATTTTGAGTTAAATCTAGAAGAATTGGGCTCTTTTCCTTACTCAGGTTTACTTTGCTTTAATCACTATTTCATTACCTTTTTTGTTTTGGTTTGGTGTTTTGTTTTGTTAGCTAAGAGAATGCTATATGGACTATTTTTGCTGGTCAGAATAAAGCAAAAACATAACAAGGAAATGTACACAGAAGTTTTCTCTCAATCTTTTTCTTACAATTCAGACATAGGAGGCCTTTTCCTTAGAGATCATTAGCAGTGAAGTAAAAGTTAAATGAGGTCCTTAAGTGTAATGATAGATACGTACAAACACTGTGGTGGGTGGCATCATGTATACCATGGGAGGGTGAAAACTGAAAGCATAAGCAGATTATTTTCTTTATAAAGAGTAAGCTGGACATTTCAGTCATTAACTCAGTGCAGCTTTCAAGGAAAACTGTAAGTTTGGAAGAGGTCTTTGGAGAAGGGAAAGAGCACTCGCTGTCAGACATAACTTGAATGCCAGATTTCTGAGTATGTGAGTAATTTGGTTTGGTTTGCAAAGACAATGGATAGCTCTACCAAATTTAAGTATGCTCTAACCATGTGTCTTGTCATTAATATATGAGATAATGCAAGTATTTCTTTCAGGAGTCCTTGAACACACAGGGCAGATGTGAGGATTGTAGCCAAGGGTTGTGGCAGTGTTTTTACCATGATTTACAAGGGTCATACACAATTACAAAAGGCTTCTCCCCACATCTCTACACTGCTGTGGGAGTGGCTAAAGCTGGATTTTTTTCAGCTTAACTGCTTAATGAGACTGGTGAATGAAATCACAGTTTTGATTTCAGCCTTAACAGCTTAAGGTATCTGTGGGGAGAAGTAATTTTAAGCATCTAATTCTTAAGTTTAAGCTGATTAACTATGCTGCTCCACTCCCTAATCTCTCATCCCTTTCAACATATAGGCCATCAGTTTTAACTTCTCTCTCACTCTCAACATCCTAAAGTCATTTTAGAAGCTGCTACTACTCAAAACATTGCCATTTTTCTCTTTTGTGCTTCTTTAGTCCTCTCTGTGTATATCACAGGTTTATTATTCAGACAACAAAAACTAGTTTGTGATTTAACTTATGTATTAAATTATGCTCTCCCATTGGCCATGTCTTCAACTGTTCACTCACAACCAAAATTTAAAATTTATTCATACCTATGACTATTTGCTCCAGTAAGTCCACAAAGGATGATGTTTGTCACATGGCAACAGAGTAAAGAAAGGAAAAGGGAGACAGTGAGGTCTTAGTCAGATAGAAAAACAGGGAGGAAAGCTTAAATGCAAATCTGGATACAATTATGTCCCACTGGTTTGTAGGCCATATTTCTTTGGTGAATGCTCATTCCTTGTAGTACATGTATCATGTCAGTGTCTAAAATATGTATCTAGTAATTGAACATGATGAGAGCCTTTGATTAAGCCTTCAAGCAAAACAAAACAACACAGACCTGCCAACTCAACAAACAAGTAAAACAAAAACAACCAAAAAAAAAACAAACCCAAAGAAAATTGATAAATATTTAAGTCTCCCTTCCTCCTTTTTCTGCCTCTATCCTTCCTTTCATTCAGCATCCCCCTCCAAAATTTGGATCACTGACACAACCCTTTTGAATTTTTAGCAAGCCTTCAATTTTCAGAAGACTTATAAATCCTTCTTAAATGTAATCTTGATTCTACTAAAGACAGAGTCACAAAAGGTTCTCAGATGGATGAGAGTGCTTTTTCAGGATTCTAGAAAGTGCAAAGGCTTATTTGGCTCTGTGGTTATACATCACCTTTCCCAGTGGTGGTGACACCTGTCTCAGGTGCCAGTTATGCCTGTTTTCCACATTTCATCCCAATCTTCATCCAGAGTGCCCCTCAGCAGGCATCTGAGACTCTGCTCAGAGGAGCAGGATGGGGTCTCAGGACTGCTCACATCCATAGTGTGACAGGGCTATGCTCTCTCAAATGTGAAAGGACAAGGGGAGGAGCTCACCTTTCCAGTACACTGAGGAGGAACCTGTGGCTTTCAAAGATAGGAGTCTCAGATCCAAATCACTTGAAGGAAAAATGAAAAGAGCTGAAATACAGATAGCTCTGAGACTCTTCTTTCCCCCACCCTCTGATATGCGCAAAGACAAGAATTGTATCCACCCTTTATCTTCCCCAGCAACTTGCAATCCACTGTCTAGCTGTCCTTCTGGATTCGAACATCAGATAGCTCTCAGCATGCTTGGGTGAAGCCTATCATGTCCCACCTCTGGGTCAAGATCTCTCAGGTATTCATTGACTTGATCCTCCTTCATACCTAGTAATTCCTCATGTTTCCAGACTTTACCTCTGGAAACACAGAACTGGGAGACCTTGTTGTTTCATCTTCAGGCTGAGGCAGAGAAGGCATCAATTACTTCAGTGTGCATCAATATCTGCTGTCATTAAATCACCTACCCCATTCCACCATGGTCCTGCATTTTCCTTGTTCCACTTTTACCAGTAGAGTAGTGGTCTCTTTCTTGTATTCAATTTCTGTTGCAAATCTTCTCTCTAGTTCTATTTTGGCCTTTCCTAATAACATCCTTGCATGCCCTGGCAATGTTTTCAAACTCCTCCTTTGTAGCATGTCTCTGCTTCCATCTCCTGACGGAGGAGGGAGTTTTATTCCATATATATTTAGCTTTAATTATGTGAATGCTCACTGCATGCATGTGAAAACTGGGAACTGCACACAGACTAGAAGCAGTTGCAGCTTGTGTTTTCAGATGTATAGAGGAGATTTCTACATGGGCTTTCTCTCATCGGTTTGTATGTAACAGCTACTTGGTGAAAAAGCAGTATTAAATGCTTCCGTATGAAGTATGTGATATGCACAATGTGAAGTGTTTGCTTTCTGTTATCGTTTATCCTCAGCGTCACTGGAGTGACTGTAATTTAGCCCAGTTTATTTATAGATGCAGTACAACAAAGCGGCATTTGACTAATGCTTTTAGCATTCCAGTCAGTAATAAAAATGTTCTGAATCATAGTTCTATTCCTCTTGGAACTCACTACTGATAATTATCTTGGAGGAAAGCATATCTTTCTTTGGATTCTGTTTTCAAAAGTCCTCTATGTGTATTTTGTAGTAATGGACAGGGGAATTGAGGACAAATAAATTTTTTAAATATAATTTCTCCAGTTAATGTTTCAGGTATTGACATAGATTTGGAAATTTTATGTAAAATAAAGGTATTTCAGAAGGAGAGCTACTTTAGCAAACTGGAAAACCTGTACAGAAAATACAGGAATATTTTTTTAACCACTTGCAACTAAGTCACAAGTCTTTTATATATTGTATGGTCACTGAATCTTAGGCTATACTCAAAAGGAAAAAAAAAAAACCTGCGCAAAAATATCAGTTAGGTTCATTTGTAGTTGTTTTGTGTAGTAACTTTTTTTATCTAATGTGTCTGCATCTACCACTGTAGTAACACATTTATCTGAATCACCAGTTATTCTGTTCCAAATATTTATTATAATAATCTAATTGGTGTTCAATTACTATCTTGTGATATTCAATATAGTTATAATCCCCATGATGATCAGATGTTTTCTTTTCATAGTGTCTTGTTACTACCCACTCACAACAGAGACAGTATGTTGTTTATTTGTTATGAGATACATATGACAATAAGTGTTACTGAATATTCCAAAATTCATAGTTTAAGGGGAATTATGTAGTAATTTAGAGGAGTTATTCAGTGAATCAGATCAAATCCATTACATATGACAAGATACAAGCCTTATTTGGATGCCTGAAGTTTCAGCTATTTCTGGCTTTTCTAAAATTAGGTCAGCCATATTGTGATATGAAAATGCACACTTAGGGCACCCATGTAACTTTAACAGCCCTATCACCGATGCCCACGCAACCTTAACTGCTTTATCAGAGCTGCTTTCAAGCACACACTTCAATTTTAGTGAAATCTTCAGGGCAGAATATATTTGAACACAGAAATAATTCTATTTTTGCATAGCAAAGCTTATGTCAGACTTAAAAGTTGGTTTTTACATAACTGAAAACATCTTGGTAAATCACCAACTCCATAGATCTTAAAAGGTGTTCTACTTTAGGCTTTTAAATACAGATTTTGAAACCTGACTAGTTATTATCTACAGATAGCAGTGTTAGGTATTTGCTTCCAGCACAGTTTGGAACATATGACCAGAGTACTGCAGCAATAGAATGGGGCAAAGAGCTTGTTGGGGTTTGCCTCTCGAATGTCACAGAGGTCTTAATTCAAGTAAATGGATGATGACCTGAAGAGCAGCAGCATAATGTGGAATGGTTCCAAAATCCTGAGTGTCACTGATGATACCCCTGAGCAGCTACACTTCTGTGCACACAAGTGGATGTCACAGTCTATTTCTACAAATATTAATTGCAGGAGTGGACATCAAAGCAAGGAATTATGTAGGTAGATCCTTGATATGGATATTCCCTTCAGATTTACTTGCATTAATTTTAGAGCTTCACTGCATATGCCAGTATTCTTGAAGTGTTAGTACCTGTATGTGTCAGCTGTAGAATACTTTAAATCCAGTTGATAATTGATTCATCTGAACTCTGTCATATCGTGGAGAAACAAGATCACTTCAGTTCTGTGCTGTCAAGCTCTGTGCCATTAAAAAGCCTGAGGAAACCATTCCTGTTTTTCAAGTAAAAAAATATGCCAGATTTATTGTCCTGCTGATTTTTAAAGTTTATTCATGGCCATTTGAGATTTTTATATTATGAGAATGCAGGTCTGGCCTCACAACATTGCCTTTTAAATTTCCAATACATAAAGTTACTTGTAAATCAGTCATTTCTCTCTTAGCACATCCAAATTCATATTTTATATTAAGTAAATTCTTCTGCTGCCTTATTGTGGATTGCCACTTTGTCTTGGATCTTAGCAACTGTGTTTCATCCCTCGTGGGAAGAGAGGGCATAAAATATGCACCACAGAGTGGCATTGAGTAAAATGGGATTAAAGAGTAAATTCTACCTCTCTAGCACTGACTGACAGATTTCATAGTGTGAGGAAACAAGATAAGCAGTGATGAAGAGGAAGTGTTAATCTTATGTATTGTGGTTTTCTTCAGTGGTCATAATTTTTAATTTTTTATTTTAATATTTTTTTTAATTTACCTCATTGCTTAACTCCTTCTATCAAGGAGGACTTTTTTTTGTGGCCAAAAAGGGAGACCTGCATTACCAGCTGGAAGGTTTAAGTGACCTTTGCTTCAGTGTTATGTCTAAAACATACCATCTTTAAAGGCTGAGACATCAATACCTCGGGATGCTGAGAGGCAGAATGCTTATTCTCTTTCTTTCTTTGAATGTGATAAATTTTCTTCCTACATAGGGTTTCAAAATGAAGGTTATTTGAGGTAAGCAGTGGATATAATATGTGTGCAGATATATTATGTCCAGTGGTGATGATATTAGATATTTCTGTAGGGAATACTTCTGAGAGAGTTATCTTACTTGTCTTTGTGTTAAGGATTTAAAATAGTTTCATATTATCTGGTTTCTGGAAGTTTTTGTGTTCATCTTGGCTGTAATGAAAACACCAGGGTTACTTAGGGTTTTTTGTTTGTAAAGGATATGTGTTTAACTGACTCTGGAAATGAAATCATGTATCTCTATTGTCCTCTTTATGTTTTGGTTAGGCATCTAATCTTGCTTTGTTAATGAATTTGTTTAGAAGCCTCACTGAATAGCCACTCAATATTATTTAGTTTTCATTTTATCAAATAACATTAGTAATGCTATACTTAAGAGCATACTGAAGTTGATATTATATCATATTTTGGCATCATGGTATCTAACTATATAAAGTTTATGGTAACTGAACTGTACTTTATTTTGCTGCCTAAGAATGATTTTTAAACTATTTCTACATTTCAGGTTGATCAGAAATTTTTTTGGTCAGTTTTGCCTAGTTAAATTCATATCCTTAGTATTTTTTTTTAAAATTCAGAAATCCTGCCAGTAAGCTGTAATACAAGTAGTTTTGGAGTTTGACTTAAAAAGTAATTTGCATTGCTTTGTTCACTTATTTCAGAAATGATTTCTCAGTGTCCTAGGTTTGAAAAGATGGAACTCTTTTAACTTTGAGAATGTACATAGGAGTGTCTTTTGTAATTTTTCTGGTTTTATCTGTTGTGGGGTTTTGTTGCTGTCACTGTATGCCTGTAATGATGTAATGATAGTGAATACTGTTTTCCTGAGAGGCTTTTTAATTTAAGGAAGAATGCCAGACAATTCAGCTTTTTGGCTTCTTAAGCAGATTCAGAAAACGTAATGATTTCAGAAAATTCTTGCCTCTTCGTTTTGATAACTTTTGATGATTGAGATTATGATTGATTTACATTTCATTATAAGATAACATAATTTTCTAAGTAATCACTGGGGGTTTGAGGCCCGGGAGCATGGATGGCATGACAGGTCTAAGGCAGATACAGGTTTACCACACAGGCTGCAGTGACTTTGCCCTCTGCTAACACTGGTTGGTAGAACAGATGCTTTTGCATCATGTGGTAGAGTACCATTCTGTGTAACCATCCCCTTGTATAAAATAAAGCTGCATCTTTCCATGTGGGATGCTAGTTCAGAATGAAGACATGGTTTTTAGTTCCTTTATCAGTTTGAATCCCATGCAATAGAGTTTGCTGTCTGTCAGTGGTTTATCTTTCCTCTCCTACCCAAGATTTACAGAGTACAACTCCATGTCTGATGTAGAAAGAGGTCAATCCTTACTATGTAAAGAATGTGTTAATCTGGTTAAGTTTTTCTTTCTGCTTTTGGAGTATGTGGGTATCCTAAGAGTTTATGTATAGTCTAAATCTTCTTTCAAATAAAACAGAGTAAAAATCAGTGAAAGGAAAGAATAGTTTTGTTCTACAAGTTTTCTGAATGTTCTTCAGTGCAGGCCCCCTTTCTTGTGTACAGCAAAAGGTGTGCACGCTAAAAGCAACTGTTTCAGCATATATATTGGACTGACGGAATTGTTATATTAATTTACATGCTGGAATATGAGTCACATTTACTTCCGCCACTACACAATTCAAATGTGTATCCAGAGTAGTTAATCATGAAAGGGCTCAAAGTTAGGGCAGAATGTAACAAGATTAAGTTGGTTGCTTACCATCCAGAAATCAATAAAAGAAAATCTAATTATCACTTGAACTCTGTCCTTATCAAATCAGCTGTGAATTAAAAAGGCCAGTGTCCTAAGGCACAACCTAATAAATAAAATAAACTTTGAAACCTGTTTCAGGAAGGAAATAAGATTTTCTTTCTACTCGCATAACTAAAAAGACATGTGATGTACATCCCCATGTTTTGTGTATCTTGTCCACTAGTAAACCAAAGTAAGCTAAATGTTAATTCTCAGTGGCAAAGTTTATAGCTTTCTAGGTTTATTAACCAACTTTTTTATTCTCATTTGATGATACTAAATTCATAAAGAAAGATGCATCAATTAAAAAAGCAAACCAACATGCATGACCTGTAAGACTCCTGTCTGGTTTTGATTGACTTTCAGGGATTCATTATGTGTCGTACAGATATCAGAAAAGTCTAAAATACTCTCTTCATTTCTAGGATTGTATGGCAGAATGTGCATTTAAAAAAAATAAAAATAAAAGAACAAAAAAACCCAAACCAAATTGTCCTTCCCCCAGCCCCTCTTTAGTTACAGTCCTTCAACTTCTCATGAAAGGAACAGGTTAAAGTCACCGGAATGCTCCATCTTTTTCAAGCTGCAAATGCTGCAGTTAAGCATCTTGCTTATGACCTATTTCAACTAGATTTCTTCAGGATCTCTCTCTTTGTTGTGACTTTTATAGTAATAGTCCAAATAGCTTGAATTTTTTAATGGTACTATTTTTTGCTCCAGTACTAGTTAAGAGGGAATATCCCATTCCCATTGCATAGTTGCTTCCCAAAGATAAACTTCCCTTTTATCTGTATTGACAAGCTTCAAACAGAGGCTCAGAGGAAACTTCTAGAGAGTGGGACACTTGATTGGGATGCTGCATTCAGCATAACCATGGCACATTTCTTCCTTTAGAAGAAGGGATTGCTCTTGACCATTCTGTGTCTTAAAAAAGACCAACCAGCAAATGAACAAAACAAAAAACTGCTCTAGTTACCCAGTGTGTGGAACTGAACTTTGATAGTGTAGGGCTCTCTATATTTTCTGTTATTGCCCAGTAGTAGTCCAATGAAACACTTAGTGGAAGTAGGAGTTATCTTTAACCACTAAAATTTAAAAAAAAAAAAAAAAANCCCAAAAAATAAAAAAAAAAAAAAAAAAAAGAGATCTGTTGAACATACCTGAAGTCTTCCAATAGATTAGATTGCTTCAGTCCTGTTTTGTAGCCCATGTGGATGGCATTGTACTGAGGAATTATGGTTGAATTTGGAGGAAATATGAATATGGAGGAAATATGGTTGAATGAGGAATAGGTTGAATTTTTTTGTGACAGAGCTAATAGAGAATAGAAACCTAAGTGCCAGCAAACGTCCATAGCATTTGGAGTTAACAAAATAGCAAATAATGATAAAGAAAAATACAAAATTTGTATCTCCCTTAAACTTATTTTGTTCTATAATGGGTACAGAATTTGCATAACTGTAGGACTACAGTCTGGAAAAGTGTGGAAAAAACAACCTTGAAGTCTGCTTCATCTGTTTCATTTAAACTAAAACATTGGTGTCAAGAAACAGTGAGTGAGTTTTTTCGGGACCATTGTTTTTTGCCTCTTTTTTTTTTGAAAATATGCTTTAATTTTGGCACTCAAATGACCTGATACACAGCAACATTTTCTTCCCAGAGAGATCATAGCATTCTGTTCTCAGAAAGGGCAAGTGTTATGTTTTTGGGTGGCTTGCTGTAGCATTCTTGTGGTTTTGTTCTGTTTTTCGTAGCCTTTGTTTCTTTTTTGGTCTTTTTATGAGCATCAACCAGATTCGGTCTTGCAAATGTTTGATAGATATATCGTCCAATCTAGGTTTGCTGGTTATAATTTTCTGCCATCTTTCCACAGTATTATTTCTGATAAGGTGACTTAGTCCTCTTTGGACTTGGCTTAGGTAGCTCATATTAGTACACATTTATTTAGCTCAACCTCAGTATATCTTCCTGTATCTCACTCCATCAAACTTCATTGTTAAATATTACTCTTAAATTTTCTGAGCATCATTTGACACAAACGTTCAAGGCGTTGTGGTGCCTGTTCCCGTGTTAGCTCACATCATATGCCTGAAATAATTGTTTTAGGTATAATTATCTTCTGAAACATTTAGATAGTATTCAATATATAGTTGCCCCTTGCAGGGCACAATAGTGCTTCAGATAAAACACTAATTATAAATGCTGAAGGCAACCTGTTCATGTTTAACCTATAAACAGCGGTCAGAATCATAAATAGGGACATTGTGAGAAGTTAGCAAAGTCTTTTATGTACAAAGATTATTTCAAGAACTGACACAGCAGCAAGGGTGAGAAATAGGGTGTGTTGATTTTAATAAAGATACAAGGAACATGTGTCACCTAAGAATGTTAACACATTCAGGAGAGAGTTCAATACAATTGCAAATGATAAAGTAGACTGATAGAACAAGGTAATAAAAAGGCTTCACAATGGAGAAAATCATACCTTTTCAGATCATCTCTAAGCAAAATGTCAAATCAAAGTGGGAGGCAAAATATCCCAGGATCAGAGATTTATTAAAATCTACTTATGTAATCTTGAAAATCTTAATTCTCTAAATATGCAAATAAGAAGATTCGGTGAGTGACTTTATAAGTGGCTTAAATTTCAGCTTTAGAAGAGAAGGGCTTGATTAAAAGACTCAAAAAACCCAAGAAAAAAACAACCCTGAAAAAGCCACCTAGTTTTAAGCCCCATATGTGTAATCATAAAGTAGCTCAGATGTGGTAAAATTATTAAAGCTTTCAGAAATTCTGCATTAAAATAACTGTCAATTTTTGGTGTCACCTTAGCAGGGCTTCTAGAAACTGCCACCAGTCTAGTCCCATAGTTAAGAAAAGAGTTATCATAAGCCAGAAGTAGCTGGTTTATATATTCACTCTGCCAAATGGAAAGCAAAATATGTCTGGTTGTATGCTACACATTGTTGAGTGATAAATTCTGCTGGAGGGTCTTTTTGTTTTTAGAACTTTGCAAAATTGATGAGAAACTTCTTTGCCTTTCATGGCTTAATGCAATAATAAGTCAATAGGGATAAGGATGATGTTTTATTTCCTGATTTCATGCTGACAATAAGCAGTAAAGAGAGCCTGTATCTTAATTCTATGGCCAAATCACAAAAGAAAATTGCTTTGTTTTTGTATTGATGCAAAGTTCTTTTAATCTGATGAAGAAAAAACTTTGATTTTTAAGTCTCAAATAATGTGTTTCAGTACCAATTTTAAAGTAAAATTTAAAAACTATATAGATTGGAACTGCTGGGTAAGCTAACTCAAGTGTGTCTACAGTTGCCCTTGCTGCCCAGTTTGCTGTTCTGTGACTTCAAGTGCCTGATCTGAACTCTGCCTAAGTATCATTTCAGGGAAACATTTCAGGAAACATTTATGTGCTGCAAAAGCTCGAAACAGAGAAAATAGTAGATTGCCATCTAATTCTGTGGCAGTTTCTGACAGAAGCAAGTTCAGTCCTGGTACTGAGCATGACACTGAGCTGCATCACACAAGCAGGAAATCTGGCCTTGGCAGTGTGCCAGGTGTTCAGGGTGATTCACCTTTTTTCACTTTCTGCTGTGTCTGAGCCCTGTCTCTGGGAGTTACTGTCATCCACAGTCTTCTGCTGAGCTGCTCTGCAGAAGGATACGGCATATGGAGCCAGGCTGCTGAAGCTGCTTGAGCTGAGGGTGAATATGAAGAGCTTTTGTCTTCCATTGACTTCCATCAGCTGAGAACTCTTTTGAAACTGGGCAGCTGCTGAACTTTCTACTCTTGGAAGCTTCAGTGTCCCAGTAAGTGTTTACTACAGCCTCTACATGAAGATTTGAAGTCATGTTATTTCCTGGTATCACATGGATTTTTCCAGAGCTTGGTGTACTTTTGACTAATACTTCTGTTTCAAGAGTTGCTCTGCAGTGTTATCACCCTTATGCAGCCTTCATGTCCCCCTTTGGCCTTTTTCTGTTACCTGTTGCCACCTCTGAGGATTACAAAAAGCTGATATTTACTGGAGGAGGAGGCACTAGCTTTCTGTTGCCTTCTCCATGTATGTTCCCTGGGGTCTTACACTGGCTTAGACTCAGTTCCCTGGCTAGTGAATCCTGGAAAGTTTTAGGTTGCTTGTTTAGGGTAAACTGCCACAGTGAGTGGCAGAAGGCTTTTTTGTTCCGGGGGAGTGAAGAAAGGCAACTGAGGCAGACAAAAGTGATTTCTCTTGCTGATCCCTATGGAAAATGAAACAGAAAAGGAAGCAGAAAGGATACATGGAATACAAGACTGAGTGTTCAGGGCAATTAACAGCATCTGGACATTTTTTTTGGATTTGCAGAATCACATAGGAATTGTGACTCCAGGAAAAGACAGCATGATAAAGCACAAGTTAAGGAAAGAGAAGGCATATGCCCTGTATGAATACAAAGCCGTTCTCTGAATTTGGTAAGGTACAGTAGGATATACGTTGGATATTTTCAGCCTCTAGCAAAACAGTCCTTTCTCTTACTCTCTTCCCAGGTTATATTCCACAGATGTTGCATCTGCAAAGTACCGTAGGTGCATTGGACTTCTGTGCTTCCTTTGCATAACAATATGCATTATCATTAGAGGAAAAGGATCCAGTGCTCTTTCTGCTCTTACTATTCTGCAGCTTTTAGTGTGCCTATGGGGACTGTTAAAAAAAACAACAAACAACTAATCTCTCCAAATAACCTGAAGCAAAACAAAATGCCCAACATCAAAACAGCTTAAAGAAATGTATGAGCCTGAAAGTTTGTCTTGATAGATTTAAAAAGGGAGGAAATTAAATACTCTAACCTTAGCCTTATTAGTCTCTGCTGGCCTTTTCTGAGGTTAAGGTTTGGGTTTTTTTCTCAGCATTTGCTGAAGAATATGTATGTGTATATGTATATATATATTTATTTTTTTAAAACTGGAGGTGTTCTGATGTATTGCTTTTCCATGGTTAATCTTTATCATATCAGTAGCAACTGTTGACTAGTCTCTCAATTTAAACAATTCTCTGAAGGAAAGAAATGCCTGAAAGGAAAGAACAGAGGATAAGATTGCCATTTTACACTAATGCATGTTGTGGCTGGAAGGGTAACTGAGATGAGTAGAAAATATGGTTATAAAACTTGAATGAAATAAGAGTACATATCAGAATCCCAAGAAGCTTTTGAAAACAAGCTGTAGGCCTGGACAAATCCAGCTTTTTGTAGGATATTACATTTTCTTGAGAATGTTACCATGATTGGGAAATGACTGTTAAAATTTTTGGTTTTAATGGCTAAAGTTTGTGAAATGAACTTTTGGATTCTTTTACTTGTATTTTATTTGTTGTTGTGAGGCTTTTTTTTCCCCCATTTGCCTTTCACCCTCTCCCCTCAGAGATGGTATCTAGAGAAATAGTACATTGTTCTGGTACTTTTAACTGCATGGTTTAAGGTTGGCATCTGATATAGATAGCAGCGCAATGGGTTGCTTTGAGAACTTAACTAGTTGTCTGTTTGCTGTTTTGTATTTCCCTTGCAAGGACATCTCTGAAATTCTTGATACTGGAGGGGAAGCGCAATATCAGCTCATTGCCATGAGTTTTATTAGTAACAAATAGTAGGTGTGGCTATGTAGAAGCATTCTGTGGTGAACTTCTAAATGGATTGGTTTAGATTATTTTATCACCCCCCCTTAGTAGCATAAGGAGCAGCTTGCTACTCAGATACCCAGCTATCTTTCTTAAATATATTGTTTGTAGTGTTTGCATCATGGCTACTACATAGAATGAAGATAATTAAAACACTGTATTAGGATGCAAGATGATTCACCAGCAGAGAGACACAGATGGTCTATTATTGAAATACTAAGTAACAGTGGGAAGGCCGGGACAATAATTATGGCATTTACCTGCACAGGGACCAGCAAGCTGTTCAGACCTAGCTGTCTGAAGAGGACACTTACTATTTTGCACACTAAACCTTATTTTTTTTTGTTCACTTACTGCTTATCAGGAAGCAGCAGAGAAAACAAAGCCCTTTTCAGGATGGGTTAGCACAGACTAAGAGTCTGTTAAGGGCATTGTCCAAATTTCTACTTCTATGCAAGCGATTCCAGGCAGTCCACAGATACAATCGAAAGCTAACATTATGCACAAGAGATCATAGCTGTGTATCTAGCATGTCAGCACACAATGTGAAAAACATACTTTGCTAGAATTAGCTCAGTGTCTAACAGACCAAATGCATTTTTGGTCCTTTTTTATCATCTTTGATACATTCTCATGTATTATGCTTTTTTATTTCTAATCTAAGTGCCATATAGATAAGCACTTCTCACACCCGTTCACCAAAAGAAGGATGAAACAAGTATGTATCAATCCATAGATACCACAGCAGAAGGTATAATTATCCATACCCAACTGACAACTAAGTAGGAAAAGAATGGTGTGTTTTTTGTTTTTTTTTTTAAATAACACCTAAGCAATTAGGGCTGAGGATGGTCCATCACATCATTTCCAATGTATTTTGATGACTGTGTCTTGTAATTTTAATCCTTTTTATCTAAAAGTTTAGATAGGTATGAATTATGCAAACTCATTTTCTTTTTAGCAGTGTAACTACCTTTTTGAAAAATGTCTGTGGGAGAACAAAATCCCCAAGGTGTGTTTCAGGAAGTTTTCTATGTTGGAAAACCTGTTATTGGAAAACCTGTTATCAGGAAGCCTGATCACTCAGTAGTTTTTTATTGACTGTGTAGGTCTGTCTCTCTTGGTGGACGAATTTTGTCTCAGATTTCTTCAAGTTTGCTCCAGTAGCAGAATTATGCAGTCCCGTTCAATGTCAGCAGGTGCACGCAAATTTTAACTCTTTAAGTAATACATTGTGGTTTGAAACTCTTTTTGTAAACAACATCTGACAGTAGAAGTCTGCTCATATTCTTTCTATTCTTTGCTTACAAATGTCAGTGAATCACACATTTGATTATGTAGTTTAAGTATGAATTTAATATTAAGCACATGCTCCAAATTCCTCTTTGTGCATAATATATTGAGCCAAACAGATGCATATAGTATCTGTTTATGCATTTTATTTCATTGGAATCACAGTAACTAGTATTTTACTGTAGATTAAAGCCTTTTGTTTTACTTTATTGTCTCAAAAATCACAATTTAAGGCATGAAGACTTGGAGAGGATGATCAGTTGGATGGCATGTTAGGTGTGGCTAATGACTTTAAATGGAAGAAGCTTTATAAAATGGTGGAAAATGACTGATGTAAAATAAAGCCTATTCTTCTCACTTTTTTTCTCATAGTCAAAATGCTACCCCCGAGCTGCTGCAGATGGTTACGGTCTTTTTTCAAACTTTTTTTTGTCTTGCGTTTCCACAGCATTAGGCTCGATTATTTCTGTTGAATTGCTTTAGGGAACTCAACATCCACCCTCTCGTGCAATATCCAAGTGAGATGATGCAGTATGATAGCTTGCTCTCAGAAGGTCATTATTTTTTTCTTTAACCCTTCATACAGAAATTCTATAGCCAGACCTATTACCAGAATTTCCAGTAGGTCCTTTTAGTAAGAGAGGCTGCTGTTGGCAAAGGTTCAATATTATAAGCTTTCACAGTGTATTTAGTTTGTATGTCTTTTTCCGTATTAGCATAATTCCGTATAGTATTGTACAGTGTTTCTATTGTTCATATAAAGACCAGTATAATCTGTCATTTCACGTGGTATCATTTGGGTTATTTCACAAAATCATTTAAAAATTGAACTAGAGGAGACCTATGAGGTCATTTCATTCATCCCTAGAGTCCAAAGGCAGAAGTAACTCTACAAATAAATTATTATTTCTATTAAGTAAAATGTCATTTTTCAGTTCAAACTTTCCCTGCTTCAAATGTTTGATTAACTCAATTGTGAGCAATTTGCATGTTCTTTGTCATATGCAAAAGTATTGGCAGTACTGCAGTTTTAGATTATTCTGCCTCAACTGTGTTTCCAGCTAGTACAGTGAGTGCTATAATGTCTCTATCTTCCAGTGAATTATAGGGAGACACAGAATTCATATGAGCATTCATATTTTTACTACTTTGCCAAACCTATGCTCTTCAGTTCTGCTATTTTAATAGTGATAATGATAATGATAATATGAGTACTACTAATAATATAATAGTTAAGTAGTCATGGCTACTTATAATAACCACTGTTTCAGTGACAGTGTTTCCAACCCTTCACAAAATATTAAGAAAAACCCATACCTTTATGTCTCCCCAGATTTTGCAAACTTAGTCAAGGCAAAGAAAACAATTCTGAATTTGGCAACTGAAGAAAGGAAAAAAAGAAAGTGTTGTTGTCAAGGAGAAAAAGGCAGTATTTTTAACATAATTGATTTTTTAAAAAACCCCAATGCTTTCAGAAAGAGACAATGGGGCATGATAATAGGTACAAAATAATCCCAAAGGAACACACAAAAAAAATCAAACCTCACAAAACCGTGGTGAAAACCCCCAAAAATCCAAGAAAGAAAATAATAAGTTTGTTATACATGAAAAAATATATGACCAGGAGAATGTCAGAACAAATGAGAGAAGAAATGTAGAAGCAAGCTTATTTTGACATCTTGAAGTGTTCATAATTTCTAAAGAGTTGTTATTAGTGGCAGTAGAAGAAGCTCTTGAGTGGGGCTGCTAAATGAATTATAAGCGCTCCTTAAGCAGAGAGTTTTGTGTGTTGATTCAAGGAGGAATCTCCCTGAGGAGTAGAACAGTTTTTGTCTTGTCTTAGGTCATAGTATCATAAAGAACCTGAAAAATGAAGAGTTAGTAGCACTGTCAGTGAAAGGACAAGGAAGGAGCTGGCCAATCTTGTTTTCGGTTGTATCTTTATGTAATCACACTTCAAATGTTGTGTGAAAGTGTTAATAGGAATCCTACTAACATGCAGGTTGTTATTCTCTTGGATATCATAAAAAGAGGTTTGAAGTTTCCTGGATTTCTCCCCACTGCCCGATTTCTCCTTCCTTCATTAATTTTGTTCCTCATTTTGTTTCAGACATCCAGTGTCAGTGGTGCGAAGTGTCGTTCTCGAGACTGCTGTTACTGTACTCCAGCTGTCTGTACACACATTAGTAGGGGCATGCTGTCATATCACATTCTCCACAAGCCTTGAGACATCTTGATATTAGCTTTATACAAGTGCTCAGTGTCTCTTTGTTACTGTCACCTGGTCTTATCTATGTAGAATTTTCAGTGCTTATGATTTCTAGTAACAAAAATTTCAATGCATAAAGGTTTCCTTATGCTTCTGAGGAACAATATCTAATGTTTTTAATATAAGACAAAAAAACCTATAATGTTTGTTTGTTTATCTTAAGCTTTTACACTACTTGACAGTACTACTGTACCTATCTGCCAACATTATACATGTAGACTTACTCTTTCTGATTGAGATTTGGTTTATACGCATTGCTAATAAGATTGCAGAAAATGAAAATTTATTTGGCATTTTTTTATAAATTCTAGTGATTGGTACACTCCATATGTGTTGTATATTTAGATTTTTGTGTAACATTAAGTCATGCTTCCGTTATTGCACACTTGCTTCAATGCCTTTTTACTTTCCTTTATAGAAAACGCTGCCAGTGGCATAAATTTCTCTAAATTTTCCAGATGATATTCAGGTTGGAAGGTGCCTCAGGAGGAATTTACTCTAACCTCCTTCTCAGACAGGCTTTTGTCCTTCATGTCCCAGAAACTTGCTCCAGGAAGACTTGCTCCGTGATTTTCCCTTGGGCTGCAGTGGGTCTTACAGGCTTTGTTTTGAGGTCGGCCAGCTTTTTCAGCGGCCTTGGATGTGGTGCAACAGATCCCGCAGAATTGATAGGTAGAATTCTCGCAGGCAATCCCTTAGCTGATGGTAATTGCTCCCCCCCACCAACCCTGCCTCTCAGTGCAGAGGTCCAGGAGCCCCAATAGTTTCCACTGACAAAGTCCCACGGTTCCTCTTTTTAAACTTTTAATGTAGCAGTAGCCGATCCAGGTAACTCGTTGCTAGCTGAGAGCTCTGCAAGTTGCTGCCCAAAGAAAGAAGGAGGGACTGGAAAGTGAACTAAAGAACTGTGAGAGCAGCAGTCAGTGTTCAGGAGTAAGGGCAAGAGTCTTTGATTGCTAGCAGATCTGCAAATAGGTGCTGCAAGAGAGAATATAAAGGAGGAATCTTGAAAAGGGTGTGAATATAGTGGTCACAGCATGGGAGAGGGAGGGCAGCTTCTTAATGGGGGTTAAAGTGAGGGCAAAATCAGTTAATTTGGCCTGTAGAAAAGAACCCTCTCAACAGGGAAGTCTTTCCCACCCCTCTGCCCAGTGAGCGAAGAGTTTACATCCTATTTTGCACACTGTATCCAACTCTCAGGAGGTATACCTCTCTCCTATGAGTGACTGTGGTTCTTCCACCTTAGGATGGATAATCAGCATGCAAAGGGTTATAATTCTGGTCTGAAGACTCCTCACAGAGAAACAATTTCTGTTCTAGAAAGTGTTTCTTCACACAGAGCAGTGAGTGACGAAGTGCCCGGGTTCACCTACAGCTAGACTAAAGGGAGCTATTCATGGAGTGGCCATGCCCTTCCCAACTCAAGATGAAGCACTGACATATTTGGATCTGTGCTTTCTGTGTCAGCCACTTGCCCCTCATTTTTCCCACAGGCCCAAGGATAAACACGTAAGGAATGCATGTGGGAGCAATACTTCAGTGATGGATAGTGCAGTTGTTTTAGGTTCTCTCACATGACAAGCCTGGCAGTTTAAGTACAACCAACCTGCAGAGCTCAGCTCATTCCTGTTAAGCTGCAGGGTTCAGTGATATGGTCCTGTCTTAATCCCCTCTTTTATAGCTTAAAGTCATATCTCAAAGTATAAATATTTTTCCTGTTTTTTTGTTTTGTTAATTCGATTTTTTTAAAATTTATTTATTTAATGAAACATTCCTCTCAGACTGCAGTCATAAGTTAGAAACCTGCTGCTGCTGTCATCAGGCTGAGCTACTGCTCAAGACACTTGCAGCCCTTTTGTAGAGGTTGAGATACATAAGTAATACCATATTGTAGGGACAGGAAGTCACTTCTTTCTTTTTCCAAGAGTGAAAAGAAGTGCCCATTGACTAATAGGATAGAAGAGAGTTAAAAGTAGAAAAGGATAATAAGTAATAGTAGCAAAAATTAGTTTAACCAGGGGTGATTGCGGTAGAGGGAAGTGCAGGTAAAGAAAAGAAAGGATTTCAGACTCGGAAATCATTGTGATTGAAGAAAGAACAGCAGAGAGGAAGAACAAATTGGGCACTTTCAGTCTTTGACAGTCACTCTGTATAGTGGAGGAGCATCCTCATGTTTGCTATGCTTTAAGAACTTTTAGTGCTGCTGAACATGCATGTGGTGGTGTCAGCTCTGCAAGACTTTGGACCTAATTATCCCCATTAAAGTTTTAGAGCACTTTGCTTCAGTACTTCTAGTTGATTTTTCTAAAATCTAATTTGTTCACAAAACCGCTCTAAGAACTGAGGAAGCACATAGGAAATGCAGTGAAGCGAACCAGAGAATTTGGTTTGAGACTGCACTGTTTGTCCAAATGGCATTGCTAATGTATTCACAGCCTCTCTCAAAAAAAAAAAAAAAAAAAGGCAAAAAAAAAGAGAACATATTTTGCTTGTATTCTACCAAGGGAAGAGAAATTACCACTTCTTGTAAATTAAAGGAAAAACAAACAAAACTCCAAACAGCCAACAAGCAGAAAACATCTCTGTTTAATTGAGTTTTCCAGATATTATTTTTCTTAAATACGTGTTCAAGTGTTGGACTTCCAACACCCTTGCTTTACTTTTACTTCCTTTATTCTTGCATTTACTGTATTGTTTCCAGTATTCTAAGCTGTTTAATGGGTTACACAGCTTCAAATTGCATTTCAATCACACTCAGATCATAATGTGCATGACTAAAAATCTACATTTACATAAATTTGCCCCTTTTTTTTGTTTACAGTTTACTGTACAAACAAATATTTTTGAAAACTTAAAAGGTTACTTCTTTAATTTGTCACATTTTTGTTCTGACATTTGAATTTCTCCATTTCTTTAAGAAAACAGTGTCAGCTGTGTATAAGCTAGTCACCAAGAGACAAAAAGTGTTTTAAAATGAGATAGTAGTTCAAACCTTTTGAGCCATAGTCAATTCTCACACTTTGTCTTCTTAACATCCCTTTCTAAGGTAACTCACTTTGTAATACAATAGAATGAATGCTGCTCAAAGTAAAGACTGAAGAAAAAGATAGGATTAAATCAACTTGCTGGCCTTCTTAACTTTGCTCTCCCCAGTCAATGTAATTTGTTTGATACTTTTTCTTTGTACAGACTAATTAATTGTTTGCAAAGCACTTTTTAGATCAGTGTTAAATAAATGCTTAATATTGCAGGTATATTTATTTGCAACTCATTTAATTGACCTCTATTTTACTACAGCCTATAAGGACAATCTGTTAAATCCTTTGTCAGCCTTCATTGATCTTCTTTCATCCCATACTTTGTTTTCTAACTGTTTTTTTATCTCAAATCCCTTCGGGAGATAGGTATAAACCTGAAATTGCTCGAATTTATTTTAGTTTCCCGCTCCTTTTCTCAAGCTAGCCACAGAATTGGAAGATTTTTATAGTATTTCAGCAATAGAAATTCAGAATAAGCACAGTTATTTCAGGGCCATACAGATTAAAGAGTGATGACTGTAGTCAACTGAATGGCAAATGGAAATACACCAGAACTGTGATATTTTATCAGGATGTTTGAGAGGAGCGTAAAAAACACCTTAGCTGTTTTGGTTTTTTCAGCAGTAAAAGGGAAGTGAAATAGTCATGATACTTTTTTATTCATCACATGGAGAATAACTGGCCAGTTCTATATTTTGGAGGCAACACTCTGCTGCAGAAATAAATTTCTAAGAAATATTTTCACCTCTTCTGTCATAATGTTGAGGGGTTTTTTTGTTTTGTTTTTGTTTGTTTCCTTGGGGAGTTTTGGGTTTGTTTTTGTTTGTTTTTTATTGCAGTACTCCTTAAAGTGTTACTTTCATAGTATCCATCATGGTGTCCTCAGCAAGACTCTAAGCTTTTTAATTGTTTATTAAAAAAAAATAAAAATGTATATTTTAACTCAGTTTCATAGGGTCCTTCTTTTCTCATAGAGTTGTGCAGGTGATATGCCATTGACTGTGGCACTAAAATCTCTTCTATCTGATGCATCTTCCATATCGATGCTTTAGACAACCCGTTTTCCAAGATGTGTTCTACATTTGGGATTTCTGCCCCTGCATATTACTTGTCAAAGTAATTATCTTGAAACTGGATTTATTTTACTTTTAATAGCAGATTCCCCTGGAATAGGTGACTGTTTTGTATCAACTGTGTTTGCTATCTACAGACAGATTAATCAACGTTATCTCAGAAAGGACAAAGAACAAGACATATGAGATATATATATATGTGTGTGTGTGTGTATGTATTGATATATAGATATATCTATGTATACTGTATACACAAAGATTAAACACGATACTTAAAAGGAGTCAACTTTGTTACGGAGGTGATTGGCACTCATGATGGGACAGTTCCCAGTTTGACTCTGAATCCAAGAGTAATAATTAGTTGCAGTGGTTATTTTAAAAATGTCTTTGCTTTTAATTCAAGTCCTAAAGGAGTTTCCTAGCTAGTTCTTCTGTATCAATAGTTCAAGAAAGGTGCTGATAAACTTGCTGAGTATTTACAGAATAGGAATGACCAAAGGTCAAGAGAAGCTGCTCTGTGGTGAAAGATTCACGGAACTTGATCTGATTAGTTTATCAAGGGGACGATAAAAGGTGCTTGCCTAGGAAAGAGATATCTGATAACAGGGTTAATCTGTAGTCCACTAGAAGTAAATCATCCAAACACTGGAAAATGAAGCTGTGAAAGTTCAGACTAAGGTAACAAATTGTTAATAATAAAAGTAAAGGGTAATAATAAGTAAAATAGTAAATAAGTAAATAATAAAAATAAAAGGTTTGATAAATGGTGACAAGAATTATCACAGATACACCATCAAGATTATTCTACTGTGTGTGCTGTGTTTTAGAATGAATTCCTAGTTCAGAGAAACCTTGTAAATTCTTTTGGTTTGGAAGTCAAAGTGAATATAGGTACCTGTTACAAAATATTTTCACCAGTCCATCAAACTTGAGAAGTAATATTTTAATAAGATCTCAAATGTTCAAAATAATTTTTATTACACTGTAATCCTTCAGAATAGAAAAGGATTAGATTCACTGATTTATAGCAATGCACTTTGTACTTAATATAAGCAATATTACACCAAGTTATTGCAAAGATCCGCCTACCTCAGTTTCCTATCTTTGAACAGCCGTACGCATGGGTCTAGAAAAAAGAGTACAGGAGAGTAAATATATACTGATGCTTCTGCAGAATGCTTTTTACTTCCTGGCCCAGAAATGGTGCATTTTGAATTTTTCTCACCTTAAACTCATGTGCGTTTTTATCTTGCTTACTTGCACTTCAAATAGTAGTCTACATTTTTTACTTTCCTGTTACTCAGAAGATATTATAGTCCCTTATGTATAGAGAGAAGTGACCAGATCTGAATAGTAATCAAGATGACCAGATGAGTTTCCTAACTGCTTGCCAGTGAAAGAAAACTTGATCATCCTCTTTGAAATATTTTCTGAAAAGTTATAACTTACCTCAGTCTTGTATCACAACCAAAGATTCTTGCTGTTATGGAGCCAGAATCATCCTCTTGCAGAGAAAATAGACTTTTGCAGCCATAATAATTTCTCAAAACAGCTGAAGGCCCAAAATCTCAGAAAAGTTTTAATGCATTCTACACTGACACCATGTAATCATGATAAGGAAGATTTCATACAGTTTTGTTTTTAATGTATATTTAAATAATTTAAGCTAGTTCTTACCCAGTACAGTGATGTTACTGAAGTTACTGTGACAGTGGATGACCAAAGGAATGTTATTAAAGCTAATGTCAGCAAAAATTTTCTGATTTGGATGCTGGTAGAAAAAAAAGTTGCATGTTGAAAACATGGATAGTGTTTTCTGTAATTTGTCATCTTTGCCAGTGTACATAGTTAGAGGGAAGTGCTCTATTACTAGTGTTTTCCTGACCAGGACAACTCATAAGGTTTCTCACTGTGGCAACACGTTCAGATTAAAAAGGAAATGAGCATTTGCCATTCACCACAATGGTTTTATAATGATACAGACTGGGTTTGTAAATTGCACCGAAGAGTGTATTGAAAGTCTTGTATCTGTATTTTAGCAAAATCACTTTTGAGCCTGTGTGGCTTTTGATTTGAACACTGTTTTTGGACAAAATTATTTCTTTGGGTGCTTAATAAAATGAGAAGTGAAGAACACTAGAAAAGAATGGGTTTGCTCATCTTTAAACTTTGCCGGCTGGGACACGAGAGTGGCAGAGTCCCTCTGGGTTTGAAGTGCCAGTCTTCTGCTGGAACAGATAACCAGGCTGTTACCCAAAAATGTTGAGAGAAGTTTACATAAGTGAAGATTTACCAGCAGGGATCTGTGGCTTATGAGTCACATATTGACTTTAATGGTGAATTACTTTGGGGGGAAATGGAAAAAAGAGGAGAGGAGAGGAGAGGGAATGAGGAAGAAAGGGAAAACTCTCCCAGTGGCCAGCTGGAAGTATTGGGGGTACCCCAGGCTGTTAAGCTCTCTGTATGCATACAGGTTCGTGACATACATTGCTTTAATGTGCGTAAACCAAGAGCTACAATGGGGGACTGGGGAAAGAGGGGAAGGAAGGAGTGACCTGTGGTAGTCGCTGCCCTTAAGAACCACCTCAAGAACACTGTTGTGGTTTGCAGGTAAAAGGGGGTGGGAATAACACAAGTGAGAACAGCAGAGAAAAATGCTGCCACTGAGGCTCTGGAAAACATTCCCCTTACAGCTTGAGCAAAGGGATGCAGACCCACAGCTAAAGGGCTCACAGGCCGTTCAAAAGGCAAGACATCGAAAGCACTGTTTCAAAATACCTTTCAGGCCTCATCGTGAGCACACGTGTTTAATGTATCTCTAGTTGTCTGTAAGATGTTTTTCCCTTTCCGAAGCCTTCCTATGGCATTTTGCAGTCACTTGATCCACTTGCTGCTATTCACCACTGAGTAACATGAAGTTAACTGCATTGGTATTCAGTCACGAAATTTCACCATGTCTAGGTTTGAGGCTGGTAAGCTTTATGATTTTTTTCTTTAATATTTTTTTTTCAACTTGTACATCGATGTTTGTTTCCATTCCACTTGACATCCTCCTTTTACTGCTTCTTAAACAGTTGTCCTTTCTAAAAATGGAGGGTATTAGTCATTTAGTTCTTAAGCCTTATATTGATTGCCTTTAATTTTCTTCCCAACCTCACTATGTAAGGCTTTCCTTTTTCATTTCTGTATTTAGTAGAATACAGTTGTATCCATATTCAGCCATTTTAAAGTGAAATAAACTATGTCTTAATGATTATGGACTAAAGGAAGTAATTTTTTTGAAGGATATGAAAAATCATATAAAAAGAGTTTTAAAATGTAGTGAATTAATTTCATTTTGATTTAAATCAAAGAACGATGAACAAGAAGGAGAAACATCCTTTGTATATCACAATATATTTATGCAAGAAGGTGTTTGAAAGATGTGGAATGCCTAAGTGGGAACATTAAAAAGGGCAATTTAAGTAATTCTTTAGAACTTCAAATAAACATGAGTTTGTTTTTAGATTTTATAAGCTGAATTGGCAGTCTTGGTTGAGACAGAAGTGAAAATTTTATCTTTTCTTTCCACAGCAAATGGTAGAAAAGTGATAAGCCTGATGTGTACGGTTTTTAAGTTTGTTTGGGTTTTTTTGGGGTGGAGGGGATTGTGTGTGTGTGTGGGGGGGGGATGCTCTCCCAGTAAAGGGGTTTTTTTGTTTTTACATGCATGATTCAGAAATTGCTGCAGGTATTCAATGAAATCCAAGTCTGTACAAGAAAAATAAATAAATAAACCCTGTTGGGTTTTGAGCCAGTGAGTACATTAGGAAGTTTACATTTGAATGTGGCAAATTACAAGAGAAACAATAAATCTTTTTAAAATGACATTTTAACTCCAATTTTTGCACAAAATTGTCTGATTGCCAGTGTTTCTGTCTGTACAAAAAGATAGTGAAGCTTTAAAATGAGGGCAAATCAAGGGTGTATTTTTCCCTTTTTTTTTTTTTTTAATGTGCGAGTTTGTGTATCTAAAATTCCTCAGTAAGAGCAAAAATATAGCAGGGAAAGGAATGTAATTCATAATTATGATATGGAGGTTGCTTTTTAACACTTTTGACAATTCTATGGAACTTAGGACTGATGCTTGTAATTGAAATCAGAGTACAAGATTGTTCATTTAATCAAGCTGTCCCCAGTGGAGATCCAGTTTTGGGTTTTGCCCTGGTTCATAAACTTGGTTCCCTCAGCTGTTTATTTGCAATATACCAATCAAGAAACACAAACGAAAAGGAACTGGTTCCAGAAAACACTATGCTGATGATATAAAGTCTGGATCATCATATGAAATTGGTAAAGAAGGTATTGTGTTGTGGGGGGTGGAAGTTGCCACCAAATATATATATATATATATATATATATATATATATGTGTGTGTGTGTGTCCCTGAAAAAAGACAAGCAATAGAAAGAGTGCATTGCCATTGTAGTTTCTGCCCAAAGGGCAACAAAGAATAATACCAAAAGGCCTATTTTTCTTGCATCACACTTCATTATATTCAGGTGAGTTGCCCAGGATAGATTAATTTGATTTAGGTATTTCAAGTTGACTGGAAAATAATGTAATACTTCCATTTTTATGATGAGGTTGTTGTATTATTTTTTCTCACTTTATAAAATATGAGTATAATCATCAACAAATGTAGCTGGTATTATAAATGTAACTGGTATTATAAATCAAGCTTTAACCCTTTTCATCTTTGGATTGTGTGATGACTTACTCATTTAAACCAGTCCATTTTATACTGCTAGTAAAAAAAATTCATTCAAGTAGATAATTATAAGAGTAAGAGGAAAATCTGGCAGGAAGCAAAAGCAGAAAAAAAGAACAGTGGTTTCAAGCACTGAACAGTTGGCACAAAAATGATTATTGGTGACAGCTAAATACAGAATAAGGACAAAGACAAGCAACTCTTGTTCAGTGTGTTCCCACAAACGATCTCCTAAGCACAACAGCTTAGCAGGAGCTTCTTGGTACACACAGCAGGGTTTAGTTGGTACCAAGAATATGCTGCCCAAGAGGCCATGTGAGGGCATTGTCAGCCTCCTCTGCTTCACTGCAAGATGTCCTGAGTGAACCCCAAGATGGGACACTGGGTTACAGTGTTGGATGCTGTATAGCATCATCTTGAACAGAGTGACAAAGCTGGAAAGAGTGTTTTCTTCTTTTTAAATAGGTAAGTAGGAAGTAGGAAGTAGAAAGTTAGAAGTGTGCAAAAGGAACGGTGAAATTAAAAATGGGAGGAGAGAGGAGAATAACATGAGAGGAGAATAAGCAAACTTTGCCATTTGGTCTAGAACTCACCTGCAGTTATTCCTGTGAATGTCGTTTCCTGCCTCTGTGCTAATCAAAGCTGGCAGAATTCTTTGGCAGAGTCAGATACAGGGGAGCACAAAAGGCCAGAAGCGCTTCCTCTTATGCAGGGAAATTCCCTCTCAGAAATGGGAACCAGACATCATGACAGTATAACCGAAGCTACAGATGCAATTTCAGTCTCAGATGCAGAACGGTGAACAATCAATACAGTTAAAAGCTATGCTGGACAGAAAAAATTGCTGGCTGTGAGTCAAGTATGATAAATACAGTTCATGTGGGAGAGAACTTAGAATTTACTATATCAAAAATAGCTTCTGTAAGCAGTAGTAGGAAAATACTTAAGAAAAACAGGTTCTAAGGGAAAATAGAATGAGGTGAGGAAAACTCAGTAATGTCTGAAATATCCATATGGGAAAGTAGAGAGAGATATAAGTGTTGAATAATCCATACCTCAAAGTCATATTGAAAACCTAGAATATCTGAGAAAGGAAAAAAAACCAATGGTATCTTATTACAATTAAGAAGACACTGAGAATATTAAAATGCAAAGAAGTAAGGAAAGTGACCAAACACTATTATTTAGCAGGGATGGTGTAGAGTTAGCATAAAGAATGAAATAAGGAATGACTAAACTGGTGAAAGCCACCCTGAAAGGTAGATTTTCTAACTGGAAGGAGAGGCAAAGAAAAAGAGAAGTTAGTCACTGCACAAAGAGGCCTGAATGTCTATTATTACGGTTGAAGATATGGTGTGAGCTAGTTTATTATTTATAAAGTGTTGATTTATATCAAGTGAGTATTGATTTTGAGAGGCAAAAGGCTAAAATCACAATAGAAACAGTCACACAATTCCAGAGAAAACTAGAGCTATAGTTGTTTGTAAAACTAACCAGATCTGTTGCTGTGGTTTGGCTTTCCATAGGAACTCTCTCTCCTCTGTAAGATCAGTGGTCTTGCTTCTGTCCATTGTATGTGCTCCTGCTTACTCTACCTTCTCTGCTTCTGTATAGCTTAGTGCTAGTTTGCTCCTCTGTATTGCTGCGATATATGTCAAAGTAGGTTTCCTGTCCTGAAGTTATTGCTAGAAATAGATAAAAATAATTGGCAGTCCTGTATAATTGTAATGAAATGCAGCTCAGGGAGAAGAGTTACACAAATCTCGAGCACTGAGAGGTGATCTGAGTATGGGTCCTTCTTGTTTTCTTTTCCATTCTAACACTAATTCAAATAGTCTTGACTGCTTAAAAGTGCTTGTGGAGAAAATGTGCCAGAGGGTTTGGGTATCTATCAAAAACATAGGCCAACTTACTATCTGAAACTAGACAGTGCTAGCAAAATAGGGAAGAAACAGGTACAGAAATTCTCTGCGGAGACCTGAAATACAGTACAGTGAGAATAGATATAACCTTTATTAAATATACCCATTATCTTCAAAGTATCTAATGTTAAAAAAAAACCCAGAGCTGGCTCTTATTTGCTGTTCTGAAGATTAATTATTTGATACAATGCTTGAGGTTTCTTCAACAACACAACAGTTGTCTGGAGGGAGAGTAAAATGAAGAAACAATATTCCAAAGCTCCTATTTTGAGGAAGTCTTTGGAAATCTATTATAAAGATGTGGCAGAATAACACCTAGTAAAACAGTTTGATAAAGGATATCCAGCATAAATTCAGGCAGAAGAGGTCATGCTGAGCTAATCTGTTTGAGTTCTTTGAAGATACTAGTGGTAAGAAAGATAAGGAAAATTTAGAGGATGTAGCATCCTTGCATTTCAAAAAGAATTTGACAGGCTTTCACATCAGAGATAAATGCCTACGGAAAGAACTCTGGAGTAGGAAGTAAATGAAGATGTTGGTAAAAATTGTTTCAAAGAAAGGAAATGGGAACTTCTTGAATTTCAGAGAAGCTGAATGACATTCCCCAGTCATTCTGTTTTAGGAAACTTAGACAATAGGACCAAATAGGACATGGTTAATTTTTAAAATGGTTGCAGAAAGAGAGCAGAAGTGACTCAGGGTTATTAAATCCATTACTCAAAACTTGAGTCATTGGGATTAAGATTTGTCAGTAGCCTATTCATGTTCACACTCAGAAAATCTCCTGTTACATGATCACACACAGTTTTCCACAGCATTTGCCTTCTTTATTTTATAAAGGGTTTAGTATTCACTTGGCCATTCAGTAATTTGTTTTATCTTCTTTCAGCCTCAGGTCCTATTAATTATTACCACTTGACTTGCAGTTTGAGATAGATTTTTTTAATTTCTCATTGGCTTTTCCATGACAGTTTCTAAAAACACAGACTGTACTGTAATGGAAGAATACATGTTCCATCTTTCAGTGTTGGGGAACCGAGGCACTGAACAATTACAGACAAAGCTGCCTCCTTATTTTGTACTGCCAGTCTGAGGATCCTAGAACATGACCTTTTATTGTACTTAATTTAAAGAGCATTCTGTTTCGGAGGTTTTTAGTGTGTATAGTATTAAAACTCTTAAGTTAGGGGTCACACAGTCACTTCTGGTAGCATGCTTTTTTGGGTATTGAGGTGAAAGGAAACGGTGACCTTGGTGTTCATAAAATCAGTGACACATTCCATGGTTACTGTTTCTCCTTTTATTCCTGCATACTTTGCATAAGTGGTTCAAGGGTAATGTGATGTAATTGCTTTCAGTTTCTATGATAAGAATATGCTAGGTTCTTGTTTCCAAAGAAAAACTTGTTGGTTATTACATCATCATCTTCTTCCACTCTGAAGTCCAGGTCTGTCTGGAAGAGCAGTATTTTTAGCGTTATTATGCTGGTTAATAACCTTTCTGCTTAACTTGATTTAAATGTTGTATCTTCCTTGTCATTATCCCTTCCAATAAGTCTGTAGACTTTGTCTTCTTGGAGTGCATCATCTGGAAGAAAAAGACTCATATCTTTAAAGTGAATCCGGTAAATTCGAACTGTGATTTTAATTGAAGTCCCTTGGAACTCATAGAATAAAAAACATTGTATTACAGTGCTGTTATTGTGTCAACACAGGATGAGCAGGAGATACAAACATGTAAACCAAAGTAGGTTTTCAGTTTTTTAGAAGCTTCATTCCATGTGATTGTAGGCTGTGATTAGCATTAGGTTTCGCAGTATAAATAAAGAGGTCACTTCTTCTTCAAGCTTCAGATATTGTCATGGATACCTGTTCCTTGACTGTCACCTAATTTATATCTTTTGTGGTAAAATCTTTATCTGTCCAATTTAAATTGTGTTTTAGTCTTTGTGTTGAGTGATTTCTGTCATGAGAGAGATTATTTCCTGCAAAATATAATTTTACTGCAATATGTAACAGGCTAAACAGGCATGATTTTTTACACTTATGTGGCATATATATCTACTGGTTTACTTAATGCAGGAACTGAATAAGTAAACAAAGGAATCAAAAACCAGAAACCAGTATTTTCTGGGGAAAAAAAAGATTCATACAACTACTCAAAAATGTTAGAATTATGACTGCTTATATATACTGTGTTCCCTTGCTTTGAGGCACATTTGCTATGGATTTTTCCCTGGGGCAACTCAACAATCTTAAAATTACAAATTAGCAACAATGCCAAGCAGAGAACAATGTGCATTTCTACAATAGACATGAATCAGAGCTGTCAATTGTAGGTATGTGAGAAAAGAAAAGTGGATGTACGGTCATGTTGTGAGGAAGAAATAGGAACCTGAAAGGTGCTGTAGTTAATGAATCTACAAAATATGTTGTGTTTCTTTCTTTATATTAATCTCAAAAGCTTAAAATGGTAGTCATGCTTCCATCCTTGAAGTTGAGTCTTTAAGAGATCATCCTGGGAGGTAGGACAGTTTGACCATTTCTATGTTGTTGGTTGTTTTTTTTTAAATTATTGAGTTCTGTGCTCTCACATAAGTAATGCTACTATTTATCTTATAGTGATAAAGTCTATGAATAAAAATTGTCAGTCACATCACATTTTTGATGAATCAGGCTTCACAGAAGCTTTTTTCAATCAAAAGACAGTGCTGTTAAATAAGCATATGTGTTGCAATCATCCAGTTTGAGTCATTACAAGTCTATTTCAAGAATTAGCTGAGTAACAAGTTTTTGGGTATGAGTTTTGGGATTTGGTTTGGCTTGCTAGTTTTGTTTATGACAAAATGGACAAAGCAGTGAAAAGAAAAGAAAGAGGGAGGTAGGGAGGGAAGGAAGGAAAAGGAAAGGGAAAAGGAAAAGGGAAAATCAGAAGCCTTGGGCCAGTTGCTGGTACTCAGTTTCAATTTTGGAGTGCTTTCATTCAGATAGTATTTCATTTACTCTTTCACACTGTTCTCACATCTTTAAAAAAGTGATTTTGCCTTACTGAAAAACCTGTATATAAAAAACAATCATCTCCTTTCATTGTCATTTTTCATCAATAAAAACAGGAGGATATCTTTGCAGATTTCAGACTGCACATCTGTGCACTGACTCATGTGAAATGAATGTCACATCCTATATTCATGCTGGTTTGTACTTCACAATTTATTCAGGTTGTTAAAGTTCTGGAATTCATTGCTAGGCTTCTGGTTCTTGATATTATCACAGGACAAAAGGAATGACCTCTATGGGTGATTTCATTTTATTGTTGTTTTCTACATGGGTTGATGATGGCAGCCCATGGGGCTGAGAGACTAAAGCTTAAACAGTAAAGCTCTCTTCAAGGATGAAGCAGTAAAAACTGAGGGTATTTTTCCTTTCTTTATAAATAAGAAAAATGGTTAGACTTGATGAGTTTTAGCAATGAAATTGGTGAGCTGGAAAACTTCAGTCAGGTGAGATGGCCTGTTCTCCAGTCAATTTTTGGAGGCTGCTTGATGGATTATGTCTATTTAAATAGAAACTGAGAGTGTAGAAGGAAAATTTTATTGAGTATGTCATCTTTGTGTTATAAAAGAAACTCTTCTTGAAATTTAGAAGACAATTTGCCTCTGGGGAGCCTTTGGAAAATAAGAGGAGATTTTTTTTTTAATAGAGAAAGTCTTTAGGAATATTAGAAAGGAAGCTGATTTTTTCATCTGTACCAATTTTGATTTTAGAAAATTATTAGCTCAGTAATTGCCCGAGGCAGGAAACCAAATTATTTTGCTGTATTTCAGAAAACTGTAATTACAGTATTTATTTCCAAATAAGTTTGTTAGGAAAGAATTTGATTGAACTTTATTACTATCACCGCAAAGAGAGAACCAAAACTAAGGTTGGTATGAACAGGTACAGCTGATACCAACCCCCTGCTTGAAAAGTCTGAAGAAATAAAAAGGGTGATGACTAGACCATACCCAGTTGGCTTCCCCAGCACTTCATGATACACACAGAAATAGGACAGATCTAAAGGACAGTTAAACACTGCCTGCCACCCCCAACAGTAATTAGTTGGACAAATGTGTATTTTTTTTTCATTAATAGAAACTAAAACATTTTGAGGCCAAAACTTCTATCCTTCGCTACCTGATGAATGGGTTGTAAAAATCTTCATTTATGTGGGAGCCACAGTCACGTACCTTGGAGACAGAAATGAAATCGTAGAATCACAGTCTCATTGCAGTTGGAAGAGACCTCTAAAGATCATATAGTGCAACCACCCTGCCATGGGCAGGGACACGTTTCAATGCTCAAAGCCCCATCCAGCCTGGCCTTGAGCACTTCTAGGGATGGGGCAGCCACACCTTCTCTGGACAACCTTTTCCAGGTCCACCACCTTCATCGTTTGTTCCTTGTTTAATCTAAATCTACCCTCTTGTCCTGCCACTATAGAGCTAGGTAAAAAGTGGGGTTTTTGCTCTTTTCTATAAGCTTCCTTTCTATAGCGAAGGGGAAGTGGACCTCTGGGCTAAGTAGGAGGCGGTAGGATGGCAATGGCTCAAAAGAGTAGAACCATCTTGGATATAAGCGGTTGTTAAAGTTAGCAGACATTTATGCAGAACTCAAATGTGTGAGACATCATTCAGAAGTAACTAGTAAAACCAGTATTACAAGCTTGCATGCCCATAGTAATCAACTACATAGAAGTTGTAAGTGTGAATGAAGACAAGCCCCTGAATTGTATGTGTTTCATCTTTTTCTATTATTGCTTCAGCTGAAATAAAGACTCTGGCTTGTAATTGCACACCAACACTGTAGCAGAGGCCCTGGTCAGCTTCCACAGCAGATAAGCCATATTTAGTTCCATGTCATTGGAACCCATTCAATGTATGTTCAATAAAATTATATCCGTATAACTTTCTTTTCAAAACTTTCACTTCTTGTTGGAAACGTGTTACACAAGAACGTTGTCAGCATTTAAATAACGAAAGCTCTCTGTTTAGTCCACCATTTAGTTACTTAAATAACTGAGTTTTATTTACATGGAAAAGCTTTGGCAGCTTCTGAATGTCAAGATGACTGGAACTAGTGATTTCTTTTTCAGTACTCAGGAAGAAATAGCTTGTTGCAGTAATTTACCATACATAGGGTTGCTCTTGTGACCAAGGCCAGAATTCCAAGAATTTTTCAAAATTTACCTGGCTGCTTGCTTTGTCACAAGGCTTGTGTGATGGGAATCGGTTTAGTGTTTTATTTTAGAAACAGTGATCTATTCTTATCAGGTTTTTCAAATATATGGAGTTTATTGGCAAAAAGTGAGACATGTACCAGCAATCCAGGAAACTTGAGAGTTTCCCTGCTGAGCTTAATATAAGAGCAGTTCTCACTCCACAGGGGCACTCTATTTTCTGCTAGCTAATGTCCACATGGTGGGCTTTCTTTCATTTAGGAAAGAAGATATTTTTGAAATCTGCTCCAGAGCCCATTAACAATTGCAGAAAAGCTTTTGAGCTCATGCTAGATGTAAAACATTTACTTAAGTGCTTTCTTGAATCTCAGCCTTACATGCTGTCCCTGAAAATCTGCATTCTAATTTTACACCTGCAGGACCTAGCGCTACAGGTGGAGGTTGAAATATCTAAAACTAAGTTAGTGTTACTACAAACAAGGCACATCTGTTACAGGAGTAAGGAGCAAAGACAGGGCTGTTTTGGACCATCCACTGCAATACTGAGTAATCATACATGAAAAGTCTCTGCAAGGGTCTTAAAATTCAGTAGTTTTGGATGGTAATGTAGCATTTCTGTGACACCTCTCACGTTAGTGAACAGCCTCACTACTTTTGTAAGGCATCAGTTACCTGTCAGCCACAAAGAACATTTTTTTCCTGCTCAGTAAGAATTTATTAAATATGTTACGTAATGGTAGTTATATTCTAGAGGAGTTTGTTTAATTGGAGTATCTTGTAAACCTGGAATAGGAAATTTCTTCGTAAATGCCTTTTTAAAGACCTTATTGTTACATAATAAAAATTTTAAGTTTCATACTCTTAGCTGGCCTTGAGCCATAGATTTGATTAGTTCTTACCTGAAATAGTATAACAGTATTCCATCATGGTTATAAGTTTATTTCTTTAAATAAAAAAAAAAAAGTCTCTATTTTTCTTTCTCTATTTTCCTAAAAAGGCTTTTGCATGGGGCAGGAGGGCAGGAGAGCTGTTTCCTTCCGGGTGAGACATGTAAAAAGTCTTTCACAGATCCCTTTCAGTTAGTATTATCTCAGCTGTTTCTTGTAATTATAAAATACATACCTTTCAAACACAAATCTGGTCTTTTTTTCTTTTTTTTTACACAAGGTATCATAAATTCCAGAAATGTGGTAGTAATTAACTTGGAGTGGGATAGAAATAGTGAATAGTGTTTTCAAGAACATCTTTTCTAATTTGATTTAAAAAATAGTTGTATCATAAAAGGTATTTCAGAAGAGCTGTGGAACCACTGCCATGTTTGTTGCTTTTTTTGGTACATATGGTCCCCTTTTAAAGCAATGACGTTAAAAATATCGTGCTTGAAATATCTTCCAGTCTATTGAGAAGCAGTTTCTCATCTCATGACAGGCCCCTCTATTGTCTGAAATCCATTTGGGTTCCCAGTAATGGCTACAGACAATAATCTTGGTCTGTTAATTATTGAGATGCCAATTCAAAATACAATTAGAATTACTTTAACATACCCTTAAATCCCAATAAAGCCAAGTGAACAAACTATGTGTTTAAATGCCTCACTGCAATGAAGGCTAAAGGAATAGTGGCCAGCTGTCTGCACCCTTGTAAAGTTTTTCTGTTCTGAGCAAAGCATTGCAAAAGCAACTTAAATTTTGCCCTTCTGTGCGGTTCAGCTATGAGGTTCAGCAATACAAACCCAAGTTCACAAGTAGCCAGCACTTATTTACCTTTATTTTCCTAATAGAGTAGAACATGGAGGATGAGTTTCTGGCTAGCAGCTTGTGGGTTTGTTCTAATAATTATATCCTGCAGCTCTTGGCATCTTATAGTAAGGATAACTAACAACTTTACTGGTGCAGGAAAGGGTCAAAGTGTTGCTGGTCTAAGGAAGTTATAGATGATGCATCTCTACAGTCTGTCATCTTTCTCGATTTTGGTGGGGCAGTTTAGATGCATCAGCTAGGTAAACTGACCACAGTGAGAGAGAATAACTCTATGTAGGGGGGTTCTTAGTTCAGTGTTTAAGAAATTGAAGTACTTCAGCTATGGCAACTGTCATGTCAAACTCATTTTTGTGAAGGTGTAAACATATCCTATTGCCTCCTTTGTTTCTTTTGGTGAAATGAGTGCTCTAATACACAAGCTAATATATAATCTAGAAAGCTCACCCACCAGGCTAGGATTCAGCGTTTCCTGAGTTATTTAGGTCTTGTTACCTAACAAGAGAATGGCAAAGATAATATTCTCTCACCTAATATGTGGGGAAATATTTCCATGATTTAAGAGTTTTAATATGCCAAGCTACAATGTAACACTTTTTTTTTAACAGAACCCCATACCTATGATTGATTGTGCATTAGAAGTAGTGAATACCAACCATCTTTTCTGAAGTAGAATGAAGTAGATACTTGAGTGAAAAATACTTTACCAGTGCTGAAACTGAACTAAGATTCCTACTTTTCCCTCTGAGCTTTGAAGATAATGCTAAAAGATCAGTAATTATTTGTGATTATGCCTTTTTTTTCTTTTGCCCCCTCAGTTGCAATCTGTATCTTGGCCTCCAGTTAGAAGTCATCAGTGTAGCAGCTGCTCACTTTGGTAAGCCTAGGGGTGCCAGCTCCTGAGTGCCTGATAGGGGTTAATTTGAGCTAATGTATTTTATGCATTTTAAGACTATGTGATCTGTTTGAAATGTGGCACAAGTAAAACTACTTTGCTTTCTGATCACTTGCTAATTGAGTGTCCTTGCAGTTCTCTACCTGAGTGCTTCAAATGAAATGACTGAATATTAATGAAAACCTCTAATGAATTTATATTATGCAATGCGTTTGATCATTAGATTATATCTGTGGAAAACTTCAGTTCGAAGAATGAGAAAGAATTCTGTGCTGAAACTTGATCCAAAGTGTATGCATATTGGGTTTGCTTCTTGTTGTGTTAGGAGGTCATTAGGTTTCACAGAACAGGTATTCAGCAGTAAAACTGTGTTTCGTAAAGGATTTTCTGAAAACTGTCAACAAAGTTCCGTTCTGGTTGGAATTAGTTCTATTGCAGTTAGTAATGTTCAGCTGCACATGATTTTTAAAGAAAAAAATAACTGTGATGAAATTCTAACCATATTAAAAAGGGGGTTGATAATTTATATGGTAAATGAACTGGCTCCTCACAAAGGGAGATGAAAATGCTGACTTTGTGCCAATTCCTGCCATCTTTATTCACAGTGTCTTATACCTTATTCCACATGAAAGCTCTAGCTGAGAGACTTGGACTCCTTGCCTAGAAAAGCAATTACCTTTATAAATGAAGATGACAGAGTCTTTTCTTAAACAAACGTGAATAATCCTTCTACCCATTCAGAAAGCTGAATGTACAGGTGCCATCTTATCCCAACATAACAGTTCCTAAAAAACCTCAACCTTTTCATTCACCATTTAAAAGGCCTGGATTAAGCTACAGTTATTTCCATATTTCTTGCTCTTTATTCCTGGGTTTGATTCATAGGTAAGTAATAGGTATTACAACAATTCAGGATGAACTTTCTAATTTTTGCAGGAATGGATCAATAAAATAGTCTTTTCAAATAAGATAAGCCTTTGTAAATACTATTGCAATTACAGTTTCATGGCATCAGCAGGACTTTTTTTGGATACTTTCACTGCAGACATTTTGTTTCAACAAAAAATAATACCCATATTTGATACAGTGAAAGAAACTAAGTAAATTCACAAGAGGTTCCATTCTTGGTACTTTGTGTAAATCCCATTTCTGATTCTGCAAAATCTGTCAGACTTCCATATTCTATTAATCAGGTTATTTCGATTTTCTTTCATTGATTCATCTCTTAACTATTAATGAAGGTTTTCTTGTTACAGAGAGGAGGATCCAAAGCACTTATTCTTTCAACTGTATGATATTATTTACTTCTCGTTTTCTCTTAGAGGAAACAATAATGCCAAGATTTAACCCCTCCTATCTTTTTATATGGCAAAAGAAATGAGCCAGATTTTCCTGAGTTTCACAAATTATTTTTTCTTTTCTCCATATTGTAATATATCGTCTTTAGATAACAGGATTGTCTTGCCAGAGTTCACTTGGCCCAATTCACACTGAGCAATTACATTAAAGGAAAACCCAACTAAAAATTTATTCTTAACTGAAACTGTGACGGACCCACACAGATCCCAAGGTTCTGCAAAGCTATTTCATGAACACAAAAAAAACAACATCCAAAATACAGCTTGCAGTCATAACTACTACACAGGTGCAGATGTTCTGCCATAGTTGGAAAATGTCATTCCCCACTGTCATTGGAAACCATGCTGGGGAAAGATAAAGAGTTTTGCCACTTTCATTAAGACATTAAGCTGTTTCCTTTCAAGCTTAAGATTTGCCAGACACAAATCTTAAATTTAGCTCTGGGCATTGCTTCTGTCTGCACTGAGCACCTCTGCAACATTGCCCATGTCCAGGAAGACAACAGCATCACAAACTAGTGAGCAACCTGTCATAGTCACTTGGGTTGATCTTGCTTGGATTATAAATAGTCAGAGAGTTGTCACAAGCCTGGCCCGGAGTGACTTCAGGGTGACAGTCCATGTCACATATGCAAGACCAGGATAGGTGATCTTACTGCCATGAGGGCTGAAAACCTTATGTAGTTCTGAATAGCTAAATCTTAAAAGAATCTGAAACTTCCTCTGTGGAACTCCCCTTAACAGGCTTTAAAATTCTATGGGACTTGATACCTGATCTTTAAAAGCAGGAAAAATGTTCATATACTGTATGCATATGTGACATTTTTGGTAAATTTCTTCAGGATGAGACTTCCAGAGCTCTTCTTCCTTGGTCCTGGCTCTATATGCTTCCCATCCCAGCCTGCCTTGTCATCTGAATCCCATTTACAAGCCCCTACTCTCCCATCCTGTTCTGTCAGCCCTTTGTCCCATTAGATGTAAAGGGCAATTACATGGGGACCTCAAAATCCTGTATAGCTATTTGAAAACTTGGAAAGCATGTGTGTTTCCATTAATATCACAACCATAGATGGCAGTCTTTGATTGTGCTGCCCTACACTCCTGTCTGCAAGGACTTTGGGTGACCATCAGTAAATAAGGAATCAGAAAAAAATGGAGACATCACAGTCAAATTTAATTTTAAGTGGAAAAACTCCTGCCCTGTGGCTCAGCAGGTCAAGCTTATTTCAGTTGGAGCTTAGTCAAGCTGCCTGTCTGAAAGAATTAAAAAATATCCTACTGGTCCCCAAACATGAACTGCCCAGTTTGGGTATCTTGATGATTTACATAGATGAACAGACAAAGAGGTCTCTATAGAGGTCTCTGTAAATACTGTGCCATTGTTCAAGCAAAAAACTTCATGTCTGGGTTAGAGTGGACTAAATTCATTTGTTTTATAAAAAAACCATAAAGCAGGACTGTTTTTGAAAGAGGATCTGCTGTATGGTTTGTGTAAGGTCCCCAGTCAGCCAAGTAGGCTGGACACACACTAAAATGGGTCTCATAACCTGAATATTGCTGTGTTTTTATTGTGCTAGGAAATTATGGAGAATGTGCTGACTTGAAGCATCTTCCTTTGTGCCACTGTCAAGGCTAGTGAAGCTGATTGGTGGTCAACCCAGACTCTTAGCTTCTTTTGGTCCCCTGAGCAAGTATGCTGCAGGATGTGGGTGTAGGTCCCCAAAACCGCAGAATGACCATCCAGTTTCTGTCACTGTTGGGCAGCCTTTATGCAGTCTGATCTGACAGAGCATGTTCTTTTTGACTCTTGTTTTGAGAGTCATCTGCTGGGGCCTAGGTGGCCTCTACATGCTGGGGCCGGCCTTGTAGCAGCTGCAAGCTTCATCTGACCATCTGTTGTTGACTCCAGTGAGAAGGGATATTGACAGAAGTGCCATTGAAGAGTTGCCCATGCAGAAAT
This sequence comes from Sclerurus mexicanus, assembly GCA_013396755.1. Lineage (NCBI taxonomy): Eukaryota > Metazoa > Chordata > Aves > Passeriformes > Furnariidae > Sclerurus > Sclerurus mexicanus. The sequence continues at coordinate 583,909 of VWZF01003333.1, forward strand.
GAGCCTTGTAGTCCTATGCCTCTGGCCAGGAAAAACCCCAGCCCGGTGCCTACCATGTTATATGCACTTGGCTCTGGATTCTTCCAAATCCCATTAGACACTCTTCCTAGGTAGTCCATTCAGTGTCTCCTAGAAAATATGCCACTCCAGAGGTCGTAGTCAGCTGTTGTATCCTTGTCCCTATTAAGAACTTGGCTCAACAGCAAAGGTGCTGAGGGAGCGGTCTTTCCCTTTCTGCCAGCCATTCTCTTCAAATTAAAGCCACTAATCAGAGTGATGTTTTTCCTGCCTTTGACTGATCCTGAGTTGCACAAGATGTAAAGTCTTGTTTTGGCTAAATAGGCCAAAAGCAGATGCTACAGGAGCTGGTACTGAATTCTCCACCATCCCTCTCACCTTGTATTATAGTAAATATGATTTTGGCTTGGTCACAGGCTTGGTGCTGACCTGACAGTGTCTCAGGACGTGTCTGGCCCTACCTTGGCAAGAGCTGATTTAAGCAGGGCAGCAATCGTCTGATGATCACATGCCTGTGGCTTCCCTGCCTTCACTTCACTTTGGGAATATGCAGGGCAGAGGGCTGGCACTCATATCTAGGCACTGCAGGACAAGCAGGCAGTGGGGCTGGGGTTAGCAGCGTGCAGCTCCCACACACTTTAGCTCGGAAGCATGGGGAAGGAGACAGGCTGTGAACAGAACATTTATAATAGACCCAAGCAGATCCCAAGACCTAGGAAGAAGAGACGCCCACTGTGAACATTGTATGGCTCTCAGCAAGTACCTCTATATGCCCAAACTTGAGTATTTTTCTCCCCATTCATCCTTAAGAAGACTGAAACTGTCAACCTTAAGACACAGAGGAACACTGAATGAGTGAGCACAGCCCCAGAAAAAAAGCAGTGGGTTTTCTTTAGAGTGTTAAAACACTAAATAGACTAACAACATTTTGAGCGTAACTCCCCCACTATAGCAAGTCCAGTTGAAACAGGTAGGGACATTGATAGCTGTCACTAGAGCTGTCACTAGAGCAGATTCTTAATACAACCTGGGTTTGCCTGTCAGGACCTCTCTCAACTGGAAAGTGATAAACTTTCAGCCTATTTGATATCCCCTAGTCCTCCCAGCTGTATTGAATGAGATACTACAACCCAGCTTTCAGATGTGACATTTTTGCCTTGGCACCTTGGGTTGCCCTTTATCAGATAAGAGATTCAAAACTCTCTGTGACATTCTGCATACCAGCATCCAAGCTGTATTTGGATGGTAACAAAGAATTCCACTACAGATTTTAAACAATATGGCAATCTGTTGATCTGTAACAAAATAGATTTTAAATGTACCACAAAATGGATCCACAAGTTCTAGTTTTTCTCAGACAGCTAATCTGATCTGCCAAGTATCTCATCTCCTAGCTTTAGCCTACATGCTAGGTCTAAATTCTTACTGTTCAAAGTTTGCCTGAACATTTGCTTAGAGGCGCATTTGAGTTTTATTTAAATTGTTGTAACTAGTTAGTGAAGTAATTTCTGTTGTAGCTATCATGATACTATCATGACTAGAACTCTGTCTCCCCTTCCTTCCTCTTAATCTATGTCTTTTGTTGCTTGAGGCTAAATTGCAGTGATCAGTACCACCACTTCTCTACATTAAAGCAGTTCCAGCGAGAATGTGATCTGTGTGCCAGCATTCCTGTAGTAGTTTGTTTTCTTTCCTCAAAATACAATTTCAAGTGACCTGTATTATAGGTTAGTTAGGGTAACATGACATATCATCTATTCAGGAAGAAACTGTGCCTATTAAGTTAGCATCTTTGTTGATTATGAACTCCATTTACTATTTTAATAATTATTTTCCAAGAGCTACTTCACTGTTGCTTGGAACTTTTCCTGAATTAATCTGCTGAAAAAAGCGGTTCTAATTGCTTTAACATTTCAACAATCTATGCAATAAATCCACTTTAAAAGTTCATTCAAATTTATAATTATTACCGCTTCAACCAATATTCTCTATTTTGTGCATTTACAGTGAGGAAGTGCCATAGGTACTGATAAGAGTGTTAATCCTTACAGCATGTTTGAACTGTAGTCAGCTATATAGATGAAGAGTTATTTGTTAGAATATTTTGACCTAGGGTCATCTACTTGAAGGCAAAATTTTTCCTTGAATTAAAATGTACCTGTTAAATAGAACATACTTTTTATATGTTAGTATGACAAAAATAATTTTCAATATTTCTGTATCTAATTTTCTTTTGAGTAACTAATTTTCTGTATGTTTTATTATTTTCATTGTCAAAAATTTAATTGACTTCAATGGATTTCACTCCTTTCTGAGATAGGATCAGAACATCTGGAGGAACAGTCTTACTACTTGCTGATACATTCATCCAATTCCCATATAAGCTGTTGTGGTTTCCACTTTAGTGGAATAGTCAGATGAGTGAACAATCTGTTCCTGTATTTAGTGTATTTTTTGTGTTTGTTTGCTTGCTTTTTCTAAAGTTTGATCTCCCGGCAATCATACAGGATTCCTGTCTAAAAATCAGTCATACAGTTTAGCTTTATAAACAGATTTTATTTATCCTGCAGTATCCTGCTGTTGTGACATAAGATAAGCCTCATCATGTAAATAAGGAATTTGTTGTATGTAAGACCCTCCCAAAACAAAGGTAGGTTTTGTGTGTACTTCAGTAGCAAGTATTTCAGCTAAGAAATAAGAAATAATAAGAGAATTATAAACCTTAATGTTGCCACATGACCACATTATACAGGGAGATGATAATCAGCAGAAGTTTCGAACATAATGCTTTCTCTAATGTTAGAGAATTTATTTTGATATAAAACAGATTTGTTCTGTTAATAATTATAAACAAATTTACTCTCATCTTCTGTTCACATAGCACTGAATATCTGAAATTCTGTCTACTAAAATACAAGCGAATAAACAATTGGTCCTTACCAGAAGAAAAATAAGAGAAAGTACATTACCCTTCCATCCTTCCATTTCCTAGCAACAGTGCCTTCAACTTATGTTTTGTCCATACAAAAGTGAGTAAACAAAGCTTCACTCTTGTCCTAGTCTAATTCTGTTTCATTCTTTCATTTGTTGGGGTTTTTGTTTAGGTGGTTTTAATTTTAATCAATTTGTTGACAATTGCAGCAGATGTCATTGTGAAACTGTGTCCTGATTAGTCTAACTTTTTGCAAAAGATTTGGAGTGAGTTTTATGAGAGTGAAAAATAATCACACTGCTTTAAATATACTGGATCGTATATTTTTCCTTATTTTTACTTTAACAGTGAAATGCCAGAACTTTTCAACTGGATTTTCAACCATATCTTTACTGTACAATGCAAATTGAAGCTTTCTTTCTCACTAATTTTTTTTATATGTACAGTGTTGATCATTACTGCAAATGCTTCACAGATAAAAACTTGGATCATCTACAAGACTTTGTAATGTTGAATTGCTATGAGGATAAAAGGTCTGTTCACCTAAGATATTTTGCTATGAGAAAAAACCCAACTATTTTCTACTATTTCCCCCCAAAGAAGTGGAAGGAAGATAAACAGTTGTACATTTGTAAGAAATCTTTGTAGAAAGAGAGTAAGATATAAGTGAGAGACAGAGTAAGATGTAAGAAGTCTAAAAAGCAAACTGGCTTTCTGTACACCATTCTTTTTAGAGTCTTGGCTGGAGAAGGGAGCAGCTGTACTTAGAGGCATTTAATCTTGTGCATACTTGGTGTGTAGGCAGGTGTGCTTTATAAGGAGAATGCCTGTAGTATGAACGTGTCAGGATTTGCATGCTGAGAGAGTGAGGAGGGAGACCCTGAAAAGATAAGGTAGTTTAGTCTAAAAGGTACTTTACTTTGAAAGTTTTTGGTTTGGATTATTCTAAACATTGGATTTCACACTCTTTTGTCATTGTAAGAACAAAATATTTCATATATGAGATCTGAGACAGAAGTTCTCTAAATATTTTCAAAAAGTTTTACTCATAGATAGCATAATTTGCTCTTTTAGTGCAGCCAGATCTTCAAAATGGTGCCTCACAGGCACAGCTGCTGGATTTATTGCTTAACACAGGAAGGACTTAGCTCTGTATTCTTGCTTTCAAATTCAAACTAGTCAATTAGATACTAAATTATTGCTTAACAGTCATAAATATAAAGGAAGAAAGCAATTTTTTAAAGAAAGTCAAGACCAGCTATGAGCAAGGTTTCTTAAGCTTCGAGAAAAAATGTGACTGCTTGATATATATGCACACATTCAACTTTTCATGCTGTGTTCACTCTAAATGCCTTAAATCTCTACTTTTCCATACCAATTCTTGCCAAAGTATTGCATGACAATGAATGGAACACATACTATGTCTTTGCTAGCCTTAAATATCTTAGTAATGCTTTCTGCACTCACAAATTAACTCAAATTTCACTTCACTGAAAAAAGTAATACTGGAAAATACCTTTTACAGATAGATAGACAGTTTTGGGAAAACAAGATGTTCATTTAATAGCCATTGGAATGGCTCAATACAGATAAGACCCAACAAGTGCTTACCGCATTTTAGCTTGTTTGATGAGGGCTTTTCACATTTTTTTCAGAATAGCCATCATCATTACAGGTTGGACATAATTTTGCTGTGGTATATCACTGTTACTTCCCAACATGCATTAGTATTATGTCAAATAAAGAACCAGGGGTTCCTGGTGGATACGGTGTTGCCCATGAGCCAGCAATGGGCTGTGGTGACAAAGGCAGCAAATGGGTATCCTGGACTGCATTAGGCAAAGTGTTGCCATCAGGTCAAGGAAGGTGATCACTCCTCTCTGCTTAGCACCAGTGAGGCCACACCTGAAGATCCCCATTACAAGACACAGATATACAGGAGGGAGTCCAGAAAAGGGCCACCAAAAAAATTAAGGAGCTGTTTCATCTCTCATATAAGTAGAGTTTGGGAGAGCTGTGACTGTTCAGCCTGGAGAAGAGAAGGTGCAGGGGAAGTCTCATCCATGTATATAAATACCTAAAGGGAGGATGCAAAGAGTAGGGATCCAGGCCGCTTTCAGTGGTGCCCAGTGACAGGACCAGAGGCAATGGGCACAAACTGAAATATAGAAGGTTCCCTCTTTAACATCAGGAAACACTTTTTCACTGTGAGGGTGACTAAGCACTGGCCCAGGTTTCTCAGGAAGGCCATGGAGTTTTCTGTTTGGAGGTGTTCAAAAGCCACCTGGACAGTCCTGAACAACCTGCGTTATTTAGGTGGCCCAGCTTGAGCAGGCGTGTTAGACCAGATGAGCTGCAGAGGCCCTTGCCAATCTCTACCATTCTGCCATCCTGTGAAGATGCCTGCTGTACATGCTTAGGGCCCATGTCTGGTGTATCTAGGCATCTTAGTTTTTTGCACTGCAATAGTATTTACTCCTTTTTTACAATCAGCACAATTTAGGCAGCTGACATTGTAGGCACATGAGCAAAATCACGAAGCATACTGTGAACTAACAAACACTCGTGATCTGTCATGAATTCCCAACAGGAGAAAAGGCTGACTGATGAAACTATTTGAAACCAGCCCTTTCATTGGCCCACTTGTTCTGGTAGTGTCCTTTCACTGGAGGTAGACAGTAATTTTCTTGTTACAAAGGGAATTACTATGAGACCTCAAAAGGTGTGCTGCAAGATAGCATGCTGTCTCAAGATAGCTATTTTAGTCGCTTGACAGAGTGGTGTAATCAAAAGATTATGCAGTAACAGCAAGACTGTTGATGCATGTACACTGCCACCACTTACTTTATGCTCTTGATAAATGATTGAGCAGGACAGCCTACGAGGCCAGTGTGTACAGTGCAGCAGGATGCCCAGATCTAGAGATGTGAATTGAGGACAGAACTTCTGAGCTTTGACACCTGCTGTTACACACTTCTTTTTGCAGGTGTGGCTGTTGCTTTTCTTCTCCCAGTTGTAAAATGGAGCATTTTCTTCCCACTGCGTTTTAAGGATTAATTAGTTGGCATTTAGAAAGAGTTTCAAAGAGAAGAGTTAATACAACAGTGTTAAATCTAAGACATGAGAGAGTACAGTCTATTTGGTTTTTATCTGAGCAATCTCACTGATGTCAGAGAGCCAAATTCCTTTTCTAATTTAAGAAATTATATCCTGGGAGGTGAAAAACCTCTGCAGCTTTCATTTGAAAATTTTATTTAAAATCTTTCTGGCCATGATTTCTGAGCTGTGGCATAATGAATGAAATCAAAGTAAAGAAGCTGAATATGTGACTTGATTTTCTGTTCTGAGTACTCAGCACCTCTCACTAATGTTAAGAGGAAATGTGCAAAGTTTTGGGGTTTTAGTTGTTTTTCCATTTTTTCCCCCCTAATGAGGTCACTTAAACAACTACTTCAAGTACGGAATTATGAAGCTAACTTTGGTTATCTTGACTTCTCAGAATATTAAAAAAATTAAGAATAGCTTTCACTATATAGGGAAATCATAATGTGCCTTCTCTGAAGACTTCATCCATAAATAAACTCTTGTAAGCAGGGCTTAATATCAAATGAATATAGTCTGCAGCTACAGCAGGTGTTTGAAAGTCAAAGAGTGGCACCAATAGCATAATTTGAAATTCATTAGCATCAGTAGAAGGAAAAAAATATTTTTATTAAGTTCTGTGTTTTAGCTAGAGCTTTACAATGGCATGTATGCACTGATTAATTTTAAAATTATCTATTTAACAACAATGTTAAAGTTCTTTCTAGTCATTGTGATATGCTTCAGAAAATTCAGGAGGACTCCATTAGGACGCTTAAATAGCTTTAATAGGCAGGGCTTGATTATGGTATCTATGCAGGACTTGTGCAAATAACAAAAGTCCCAGAGGTGGACTCTTAATGCCACAAAAGATGTTTTGTCTTCAAAGCCCATCAGTAGGAACCCTGTGGATGCAGAAGCTGCCTGTTCAATGCCCAGGTCTCCTGTGACTACAGAAGTAACAAACACCAGGGATGCATGTCCTCTTGGGAATGCACAGAAAGTGCAGCCTTATGTTCTGCTCTGCCAGCCCTTGGGGAGGATGTGGGGAGAGAAGAAGCCTGCCTTTCTGACTGCTGAGCCCCCCCATTAACCTCCAGACTGTTTTGTTGCAGCTGTGCTGAAATGTATTCCATACACCAGCTGTCAGCCTAATGTGACTTGAAATGGGCTGCTGTAATAAACCATTATCAAAGCACTTGAGGAGAATGTGAGCCTTGACCTTATCTGGATAATTATCTAATAGAGTGCACAGAGTGATTCCTTTAATTGGTGTTGTCATCCTTTGCAGCCATGCTAGAATGTGCTGGCTTGGACAGTTACTGATTCCTAGGGTGTCTTCACACTTTTAATATCAACATCTCCCTTGCAGTTCTGTAGACTTGCTATAAATGAGAATCACACAGGGTTGACAAAAGAGTTTTATTGGGAACATTTAAAAAATTCTGTTATTTAACCGCTTGCTAACGTGACTGCAGCCAGTTCTTGACAATTACTAATGTTTTAGACTGTGTTAGGTAAGAATTCCCTGAGCAAACATAACGAGCTTAGGTGGTGGTCAGCAGGCTGTCAAAATGCAGGTCTGCTTGGTGAAGACAAGTTTTTCACTCCTTCTTGTCCCACCTGTAATCATGTAAGACAAGAGGCCCAGCTCTTCAAGGACACATTTACACATTTTGCTTACCACACAAAAGCGAATATTTTTTGGCAAAGGATGGATGAGTGGGATTCAGCAGCATGTCTATAACAGGTAGTTTCCTCTGGTTTGGTCAATGTCGGCAAAACAAAGAACCCAGACAAGTTCTCACTGAGTTACTTTATTTAAGAGCTTTGAACAAGTCTGTCTTGCCAAGTGCAAAGAACACATTTTCTGAAAATTTATATTTGCATAAATACACTTAATTGTAATTTAGGTAGAATGTAACTGAACATTAATCCCAAACCTGGTTTATCATGTCTGAAAAAAAGTCTCTCATAATCTGTATTGCTGTCATGTTTCTCATCCGTATTGTATTCTGAAAGGTCAGATTCTGGAAAGCAAAATCCATGGGTTTAATATATGGTGCTTTTTAAAAATACATTGGACAATTTTTACTGAGTAGTTATGGTACTGAAATATTATTTCAATTTTACTTTACCAAGAAGTCCTGCCCTAGCCTGTACTCTTGAACTTTTGGCCTTATACATCTCTGAAAATTAGGTGGCCAGAAGAAAACAGATCAGTGTTCTCATTAACGTTGTTTATGTTTTATTTCTTCATTTTCTAGGCATTTTTTCTTAATGTATTATGAACATACTCCAATCGTTCCTTTATGTTGGCAAATTTATGTCAAGTTACTCTTACTTGGTTCCTGTATTTTCCTAATGAGTAATTTAATCCTCTGCATTAATACACTGTAATATTAGCAATTTTTCCACTTGTACCCAATGAGATTTTAGATGTGAATTGCAACTCATATATCAGCCTCTGAGAAGACTGGAAATTGAATGCACTGCAGATTTTTAAAAACTTGTGTAGATAACGAAGGCCTTTGATTTTTTTGTTTGTTTGTTTGTTTGTTTTTGCTTGCAGGCATAGAAGTGAAAATGCAAAATAAAATAAAAGGTAGCAAATAAATCCTTTGCACCAATGCTGTAAAAATAAACTATGTGTGTGAGGGAGTAGTGATGTAGGTCAATTCAGCTGCTCTTCATATTCCTTGTGACAGTTATTGGAATAGCTGGAGGCGGAGTGGTTACTGATACACTATAGTGTATTTAGAGTTTTAGATGCTATGGCATCAAAAGGGAGACCAGTGGGAGCACTTAAAAGGATATTGGTGATAGGGAGGTTGAATTTCATCCTGAGAGAAGAGGTAATGATTCTTATGGATTTTGGTGTTGAGACACAATTGACAAGGCAGTAGGTACCAGCTGCTTATGTGATTTTTTTTTCCTTGTTGTGTCACAAGACACTGAGTTTCTCTGTTCCACAGTTCTCTACATTTCCCTACTTATTGGTGTACACAAGGAGAAAAACATTAAAAATTGTTAGATACCAGATATTACTGTAACAGAGCTGATTTAACCCCACATATATCATAATCCTAAACTTCATAGTTATCTTGAATAAGCAATAAAGGATAAACATTTTCGTTCTAGGTACTGGGAAAACAGAAAGTAGCGGAGTTCCCATCCTATCCTGAACAATTTAGTGGCCACACATTTAGAGCATATGTAGCATGAGGGGTGCACCAAACAAGAATAGTAGAAGTATTGTGGAAGTTCTGTGATCGAGTTCTATTCAAGTAGGAAAGGTAGTTGAATGGAAGCAAACACTGAGAGGGAGAGAGATGACAGGAAAAACACAGGGTGATAAAAGTATGGGGTACAGTGATTGAAGGGACAGTGATTTAACAGGGATTGAGGGTAGGTCAGATCTGGCTATTACTGCACTTACCATATGGCTGGGTTTTGCATGCAGTTTTCCATGTGAAGGAAAGAGGGGAGCGAGTTACAAGAACTGTAGCTATTGTTACTGGACTATATTTTTAGTCCCAATGGAAACTATTAATTTTTTAGCATAGCATTTACACAGGAGTAAATTCATTTGAGAAATGGCCTATTTTTGTTTAGCATATGCCACAGTTTCGGGAGAATTAGATAATATATGCCATTACCAGCAGAACTGGTGTATTCTCAGAACTGCTTCTTGTGTGGAAATAAATATTGTGTCTTAGAAACAGATACACAGACCCCTGAAATGAGTGCAAATCTTCTCACTTCCCATTGAGTCTGATGCCTAGGCAGACAAATCTCTCATCACTGCAGATCTGTATCTCCTTGATAAGTAATCCAGTAAGGTTGAAAGGTTGCTTGGAAATATGGTAAATAAAGGACACATAGCAAAATCTTTCAACTGATGTTCATAGTTAAAGGTGAGGAAAGGGTAGCTTTCATGATTGATGAAGTTTGGAGTTGCACTATTCCTGCAACTTAATAGCAGTTATCAGTAGTCAAGATAGATTGTGAATAGTATATTCTATTAATATTATTTGTGAGGACCGTGTTCTTGCTTGTAACTCTTTCTTTGCTACTATTTGCCTGAGACTTGCCTTCATATTTACAGGAGAGAGGAAAGATATTTTATCTGTACTGTCATGTTACAGATGAGGGTTGCCACGTTACTAAAGTCTGTACTTTGTGATCATGGCTCTAGCCCTAGCATAGGCAGCTGTGCTAATAATGGAGCCTAAAATTTTTGGTCAGGGTGCACACAGAGCACCATACCCCAAAAGTAAAATCAAGCATGAGTTTTCTTTGCTGTCAGTTATTAGTTATTCTGCCTTAATCCTGAGGCTCTTTGGATCTTCATGAACATTCTTTTGCAGGATAAAAGCAGATTTAATTTGACATTGACTTGACTTTCAGATAATTCAATTTTTAGCAGCGAGTAGGTAAGATTTTTAAATGCAGTTGAATAAAATTGGTACTCTGTGCTGATTCTCATTAAAGGATTAAATTATAAGCATTTTATGAAGTTATTCTTTATAAAGTTATTTTTATCAAGTTATTTTTAATTGATAGAATAAAAAAATTAGAGGAACTCAAAATAGAGGAAAGTGCCATTATTCAGAGGCTTCCAACCAGGAAATTATTTGTCCACCTTGAATATAAAAAGCCCAAGTACTTTATATTATACAGAGAACATGCTGGGCAAACTGTATTAATTTTTTTTTTGGACCCTCTAATAAAAAAATCACCTAAAACACACTTCACTTTCTTGGGTCATCATTCCCTATGTGAGGATTTTGAGTGTGAAAGGAAAAGAGTTATATTTTCTTCCTCTGCTTTTTTCTTTCCTGCTTCATCTCTTAAATCTAGTGGAATTCACACTGTTGATCTGGGTTTATTCCGTAAGAGGGTGAAAATCTGCCTATGTGCAGTGGGGCAGTGAAGGGGCTATTGAAGAATAAACTAGCAAAAGCCTTGTGATTTAAAGAGAACTTTTCTTTTCCCCTGAAAAAAGGCTGTTTTTTCCTACATATCCTGGGCAAAGGTAACCAGGTATTTCATAGTGGTATTCCTTCTGTTGTACTGAGTTGCATAAGCTGTTTTTATCTTACCTTTTACCCTGCTGTGATAAAAATCACCTCCCTTCCAGCTCTCATTTTATATCTAGTCCCAGTGGTCCATTTACTGTCCTGGGAGGAAGAAAAAGAAATACCTTTCTTTCTGAAAGAGCAGTGTGACCTGACTAGCCTCAGGTGGCTAAGGATAGGGAATGGAATAGTTCAGGAAGGAGAATTGCAGTGACAAGGGTGAAGCTGGAAAGCTCTCTGAGTCTTATCAGCAGGAGAGAGAAAGGAAGCAGCACTGGAGCTCAAAAGGCAAATGGTGATGTTGGGAAAAGCCTAGAGAGGAAACTGGTTTACCAGGTCAGGTAAACAAATGCATAAATGTTGAATTGGAATGAATTTGTGCTTATTTATATTCTGCCAAAGAGAACCTGAATTGTTTTATTCTAATAATAATAGATGGCAGACCCAGTCAAATGTTGTTTCAAGAGCAGCAAGCACCTCATGGAAAACACAGAGTATTTGTACAGTATGAAAAACTGGCCCCAGTGAGTGAGATAATTGTGAGCTAGTTTAAATGTAATAAAAGCTATTTTAAATAATAACTCTCTATTTGTTGCTATATAGTTATTTCCCATTTGATGAATATCATATATCTCTTTTTTCCCTTCAGTCACAGTGCTTCTTTTGTATTCATGCTTAATATACTCTTAACAGGTCATATAAAGCCATTGAATTAAAAGATATTGTGTACGACAATTTGTTTTAATTACGAAATATCATGTGTTCTATTTAACTGTGAGTTTAATGAATGGCTATTTAATTAAGGGTTTTAAATCAGGTAATCAGTTTGCATCACTGGGCAACAAGTAATCAGCTTATAACATGCAATTGAACAGTCAAAAGGAGCAATAGGAAAACCTTTCCCTGATAGCGTTTATTGGCTAATTAAATGATCTGGACTCCAGGGTAAATATAAAACAGGGAATAGATGGTGGGTAGGAAGGATGCCAGAGGAGGGTACTTGACAGAGCTTGTTGAAGCCATGTAAATGTTGTCAAATATAACAACGCTGTAAATATAACAATGCACTGTGTACACTCTCACATTTGGAAAAACAGTGTCATACCTTTGTCTGTCTGGCAAGTACATTACAACTCTAATAATGAGACATTAAAGGTACTTATTGTTGGCTGTGATATAAAAGAACACATCAATTAAGGGTTTTTTGTGGTAATATTAAAATCCTTTCTTTGGGGGGATCGGTGGGTGGAGAAGGTTGTTTTTTCTTTCCGGTTCTGTCACATCTTAAATGATTTTCTTTGAATGAAAGTGATTACACATTTCCATGAAAAAGCTACTGTTTACATCAATGCCTTTCAGAACATATGCAATGATTGAGTATACTCACTTTCTAAGGCTGATAGACCTTCTAAAGCTGTAATGCGAGGTAGAAAAGACTTTTCTTTCTCCTTAGTCCTCCTACACACTTGTATTTATGATTATGAACAACTGTCTTCATATGTTGTCTCTGCCGTCATCCATTCAGATTTCTATTTCATCCATTGTAAGGATAAAGGGGGACATTCTGATAATCCATGATGTATTTTGTAGGCCATAAGACTTCAGCCAAAAATCCTAGTATTTGTTGCAAAAGCTATGGCTGATCTATTGAATCATTTTAGAAGGAAAATAGGAAGTTAAGCATAATCCAGTACAATGCTGGAAAGTGACTTCAAAGTTTTATTTCCCTTATTGTTAAAGTCTTTACATTTTATTTCTCAATTTCTTTTACTTTTTTGCTTCTTTTACCTGAGCCTACATGAACTGTCAGCTAAAGAGGTTTTCATTCTCATGTAGACCCTATTTATAAACCATAGCTGAAGCTGTTCATTCTGTTTCTTCCAAGTAGTAATTTAATTTAGTTAATTCCTATAGGTTGCAACTCAAAAGAATTGTTTGGGAAATACTTGTGCTTTGTAAAAGGTATTCTAGTTCAACTGAGAGGCCAAAACCAAGCGTGATGCTGAACTGAAAATGGGGAAGTGTCATGGTTTTGGTTGTTAACTTTAAGGCTTTTAGATTTCATAACACAAATTGAAATCTGCTACACGCCACATGCACGTGAAACAATTTTTTTTATATCCTTTTTTTTCTGTTTAGGTTATGGCAAATACAGCTTTTGCATTTAGACTTCAAGGATACATTTCTTCTCTCCCCCATCCTAAAACAGCTAAGTTATCATGATGGCAACAAGTATGCAAGACAAGCAAATCTACTACAGTCTAAATAAGTGCAATAAAATCACTCTGCTCCTTTCTTTGTGGCCTATTAATAAATCATTTTTTTCCCTTTTCATATTGCTGGGGCACAGGAGGATGAGTTTTCTTCTGTGTAAGAGTTTTGGAAGGGGGATTAGAAGGTTTTCTTTTGCTGTTCTAGGTACAACTTCAAAATAATTGTTTCTTCATATGAGCATAACAATGCCTGAGAAAATGCCACATCTGTATAATATGCCAACTGAAGAAATTCTTTTTCTACTTTTATACCTATTTTAGATTGGCTCTTCTGTCTTTACTTTCTGCTCACAATTTCAATTTTGAGTCATTCAATGGCTATTCGAGCCAATTATAAAATTGTGAAAAAATGAAGATAAATCATGCTAGATGTAACAAGTGCAACTTTAATTCTTCTTAGTAAGAACCCAGCAGCTTCTGTAGTAGAAAAAAGATGTATCAGTGCTCATAAGACATTTCACTGTTTTAGTGGACCAATGTTTTACAGTAAGGGCTACCTATAGATGGCACCAAGAGTAAATACTATGAGGACTACACAGGAAAGTCATGGCTTTAGAATCCAGCATATTTGAGATTGTGCAGGAGCAGTACTCAATGACTTTCTGAATATTTTTACAGTGTTAGAGTAGTTTTACTAATTCTTACTGCAAATAATTGAAATCTTTCATCTGACCTCTGCTGTATATAGAAATCAGGGACTGGAGTTGGGAGATAATTAGCCTAAATGGCCTTTGGCTTAATTTTTGTCTTTCTAGACTCTTCTAGGTCTTGTGACAGTTCTGGAAATTCTAACTTATCCCAGCACTGAGCAACAACATCTTAAGGCTCTCAGCTCCTCTGAATGCTGCTGAAGAAGATGCAGGGCTAGAACATTGTCCCAGATATTTTTCCTTTCCTCCGGCTGCATCCTGGTACATCTGGTATGCAAGCAAAACCTTTCTGGGGGAAAACAAAGGGGCACTGAGTTATGTCAGGGATGGTCCTGGTGCTGTACTGTTTTTTATTACTTTCTTACTCCTACTGTGTGCACTGAAATGTTCTGAGATGTGCTGGGAAGCAAAATTAGCTTCTGAGGCGATGTGGCCCTTAGTGTCTGTGATTAGTACATCCATCACTATCTCTTTGCTGTCAATCTTTTTGTCCAAGTTGGCTCAATATCCCCAGTCATAAAACTTCCAATGCCAATTGGAAGCATCATCATCATTAATAATGTTGTGTTACTTTCCATCTTCAACTCCAAATATAATAACTAAGCAAAAAACTGTCAGTAGAAACTACACAGAGGAGCCTGTCCCAGTGTTATTCACTTTTGTAAGTCAAAGTAACATGGCAATAAAGGAAAGAGAAGTCAGGCTGACACTAGGACTCTGGCGATTAGTCCATATTACAGGTTTTCTTGTTCTGTCTTAGGTAAGGTGGAAAGCAATAGCATTAAGGCAATATAATGTGTGAAATAAAAAGAACTAAAATTTTTCAAGGTAACTGATAACTATTTTAATTTTTAAATTTATCTTTAAATCTCAAGTTGTGAAATAATAAGCACCGTGTGACAGTATCAAAATGATGTCTTGATGAAATGAATGAAAAATATTAAAATGTTAAGACTGAAAAATTATGCATAATGTTGTTGAAAGCTTTCATAGAAATGGAAAGATCTGTGTGATCTGAAGTTGCAAGTATATTCTGAAAGTAATCTTTTTAGCTATCCTTCTGAAAGATGTGACTCAAGCTGTTTTTCCATTGTAAAGGTTAGTATTGATAACCTGAGTACAGCACAGTCTTAAATGAAAGATGCAAGAGGTACATAATAATAAAATCACGTCCCTCTATTTTGGTGGTTGTTTTTTTGTCTAGTTTTTTTTTTCCCCTTTCCCCCACCCTCAGAAGTATTAGGTTGCTAATAATGGTTTGGGTGTTGCATGAGTTGATAAAGGCCAGAGGCCTTGAATCAGCATAGGAATTATCACCACTTCACTTGTTCTCATGAAAATATTTTTTATTTCATGGAATTCACAGCAGTCTTAGATTTTCTCAGTTTCCTTAGTCTTTGCTACAATGTCAGTCTTTACTTGCATTCATAACTTGAATAGAAAATGTTAGCCTGTAGTATGGTGAATGGCCATGTACCACAGTCCTTCTGGAGCTCACCTTCTCACACAGATTTGTGTTTATAGATTGTACCCCACAGATTCAAAGAGCTTCTGAATTAATAACAATAATAATTAAAAAAAAAGGGCGACATTGAGGTACAAATATTTATCTTGTTCATGGCAAATTTTTGACATTGCACATCTATTGTAGTTTTTCCACGCACTTCATCTCTTCTAGCAGCATTGATCCTGTAAATATGGAGAAACTGTATTGTAGTGTTTGTTTTTCATAGAGTGAGAGAGGGCACAGCTGTTGAGGTCAGGCCATGAGAGGAAAAGGAGAGAAGAAAGGAAAGATTCCTTTTTTTCAGAAAATAACTACCTTCAGGGTACATTTCTCTTTGGATGTTGGCTTGAATACTGTTTTCATCACACAAATAAAGTTTCCTTTCCTTTCTTACTATTTATTTCATGTGATTGGACTTTGGACAACAAAACTTTTCTATGCAAGAGATAGATAGACAAGTGGATTTTAATTCTTTGCTATCCTTCTCTCCAAGACTGTCTCAAATACTTACCATTGTGGAGTGGTTTAATACTCTAGGAAAGTTTTATTCCTTTATCAAACAACAGATTTTCTGCCTTGTTAGTTTTAAAAACCTTCCATAAAATAGGTTTAAAATACAGCGCACGGTAGTGCCATTTTCGTTGAGTGCTGATGCAAAACCTGCAATATATAAGGCTGTTACGCTGCTAAAGCCACAAAACTTTTTTAAAAAAAAATTCAAACCTTTTGTTTCCTAGCAGACAAAGCCTAATATGTCACGTGTCTCTTGTAGTACTTTTCTACTGCATCTCAGAATGTCTCTAACATTTTGAAAATAATACACATACTGTGGCATAATTATTTTCATAGCATTTAGCAAAATTGAAAACATTGTCTGCTACTTTAATGGTATTATTGCCTTTATTTTTCTTAACTGACATTTTACAATTTAATTCCAAAATCCTTCTCATGGAAAGAATGAATGTTTTAATTATTTTAATGTAACTGTAGAGGCATGTGTAGCTCTTTATCAACTGGAATACTGAAGCAATGAAACTGTATTAGCCTCCTAGTACCTATAGTGACATAATGCCAGCACGGGTATTTCGTGTTTGGAGAGCAAAGAATTGCTTTGGATAACAGAGCAAAAAGTGAATTCTCCTTGTATTCCACACAGCAGTTTAATCCTAACTTCTCTCTTCTTGCCAGAGTTTTACATAAATTGTGTTATATACTGTGTTTGTATTTTTGACATATTTGGTTATAAATATATAAAATCATTGTGGAATTGAAAGGAAGTGTTATTGTTTAATTTGTACTTCAAAATTCCTCATGCACATTCCATGTATTCTTTTTTATTGCGCTCCATGTTGATGCAAAGTTCTTACTGTTTCTTTTATCTCCATATAATTTAAAATTTTTATATTCCAGTATTGTGTTCAGCTCAGAAGTGCAACTCTCACCTGTTTCAGTTTTCAACATCCAAGTATTGATTCTCTGGATTTATGAACTTATTCCCATTTCTAAAATCTAATTTTTCAGAAATGAATCAGTGTATTTTGATCCAACGAATACTACTCATACATTTTCTCTAAATCTACAAGTGCATGCATATTGTAAGTATCACAGAATCACAGAATCAACTGGGTTGGAAAAAGACCTCTAAGATTGTCGAGTCCAACCTGTGACTCAACACCACCTCATCTGCTAGACCACAGCACTGAGTGCCATGTCCAGTCTCTTCTTAAACACCTCCAGGGATGGTGACTCCACCACCTCCTTGGGTAGCCTATTCCAGTGCCCAGTCACTCTCTCTGTAAAGAACTTCTTCCTAATGTCTAACCTAAACTTCCCTCGGAGCAGCTTAAGGCTGTGCCCTCTTGTCCTACTGCTAGTTGCTTGGGAAGTAAGACCATGTAATAATTCAGTTCCTTAGTGACCCTTAATTGCTTGATATGGCCAGCATCTACTTTATGAGTTTAATCATGGTAAATTTACAAATTAAAACTATCTTTACATTGAGAAAGATATGACACATATGGCACATAGTACTTTCTATGATTTTCTTTTGTCTCGGATATTTGACTTAGATCAAAACATCCTTGTTATAGAAGAAATTATGAAGGTATTTGAGGCTTATATCTCCTGTGATAGAGCAGCAGATGACAAAATGTCTGGGCCGCAAGCAATTGTTTTTGTCTTCTGTGCCATATCAATTTTTCCCTAATTAAACACTCAGTAGTATGCTTGCGGTTTCTTTGTTTTATGCAAATCCTGAATTTAAAAATTACCTGTCATTTTTAGGTGCAATAGAATTTAATAGGTTTGTGAAGTAGTTGTCTTAATTAAAAAGAAAAAAAAAGTACTGCATAGTAGCTCTCTTATTTTCCATGTGAACTTTATACAGTTTTAAATTTAAAGGAAGGAAAGCATATTGCCCTTACTTCAGCATGCAGGAAAGTAATTAGAGAGACACTAATGAAAACAGCAAAAGCTGTGAGAGACAGGTTAAAGAAACTGGAAAAGGCAGCATAAGAAAAATAGCTTCAAAATGTGAGGTCACGGAAAGTCAAAAATCAAAGCAAGCAAATGCTTTCTGCATCTAGCCTTGTATTCAGTGCTAAATGCTTCCTACCTCTTCACCCTCCTCTTTGCTTCATTAACAGTACCAGCTGTCATCAAGAGACAAAATACCCCGGAGAAGGCCTTGTCCTTCTGAATGATTGAGATTTACTCACTCGTGTTTGTCTCCATGATGCTCCATAGTCTTCAATGTCAAGTTCCCAAAATGTTTCAAAGCCCATGATGGACCCCAAAAAAGAATCTTGCTGGTGAATTGGTACAAGGAATATAGCTGATGTCTAAAATGGTGTTTCCAAGTCATCATTCTGTTCAGTGACAGACTACCCGTGAGCACACCTCTGCACGCACTTGTTCATGATTCCCTGCTGGAATGCTAACAGTGAATATTGCCCAGGCTGTGGGAGCAGGGGAAATACCTGTACTGGGCTCTACGCTCTCCTTACTCACCGCTTTCAATTATGTTCCTACAAGCTAAGTAATTTGGTTTAGGCTTATGAAGTAGTGTGAATTAATCTCCAGACAGACTATATTCCACTACTTAGTGCTAAACAGCTGGCAAAAGATTTGTCTTTTTACTAAACCATTCCTCTTTTTCGCATTGTCTTCAGTAAGATGAAGAAGCAGAAACACGGACATGATTATCAATTATGATTATCACTTATTTACATCTGCTTGAAATTCTAGATGCTTGAGAAGTTGGTTTGTTTTACTTAGTAAGAGAAAAACCTTTTCATTAAAAACCCATGACTTTTTGATAATTATTTTGGTATGTCTTGCTGTATTAATGCAGTCTCTAAGAACATGGTGGTTGTCATATATTACCTACTAGTAAGCTGTACTACCTACAGCTATAAGTAGTATAATATTCTGTAAGTTCTAAGCAGATTAATCTGTAGGTATCCTTTGCATAAAGATTTCCTTTCAAGTATGGTAAAGGTAATTTAAATTGGTGCAACACTTTCTGTTCATATATTGACTCCTGGAATGTGTATGGCAGCTATGCATGCATGCCAGTGTTGCATAAACATTTACCTGTTTCAGACTTTTCAAATGTGCAAGTGTAACCTCCCTCCATTATTCTGCATTTATTTGCATTGATTTTTATTGTTAGGGTAAGTCAAGACCAAATTGGTGTTGTTTAAGCCAAGCTGGTCTATTAGAATCAGTTCTTCTTTTGTTATCCAAAACTGCTCCAGCTGACATATTTGGGGTATGCCTGCGTGTGAGTGAGAGCAGAATTGCTCTCCCTAAGTCACAGGGAGCACAACCCAGTCTGTAAGTGTAAGAAACGCAGCATGTGCCAGCCTAGTTGTTTGGGGTTTTTTTAGTTTAGAAATGTGTAGTAGGCATCTCCTTCCTCATAACGAAGGAAATTTCAAACATCATTTACAAAAATGCATGCAGAATATGTCTCAGGATTCTTCTAGGCAGATACAATTGCTTTTCTTCACGCAGCAAGCCCCTGTTCTCTGTCACGTCCTTGATCGTAGTCTCCATAACATCTAGTTGAGAGAAATTCTGTTGGGCGTAGCAAAGTGTAAGGGCAGTTTCGTTTGCAGGAATTAGGCCCTATCCACCATTTTTTGAATACACGCAAAAGCCAAACCTTTTCCTCTGCGTGCCAAGGGAAGGAGACAGTCTTCCTTGAGATATGTCTGTTGTCAGCTATTTCAAAGTTGTTTCAGGAGGCAGGAGTTAGGGAAGACTTTAACCATTCTTCCTGTAAATGTATACAGCCAGTAAAGGTTCTCATTAGGACCATTAGATTTCTTACTCTAGTAAGACATCCCAGGAAATGTGTTGGTACCTTTCTGTGCCTACTCCCAGCAGGTATTTTGAATGTAGGTTAATTTGAGCTCTTATGTGGGTCAATGTAATGTAATTTTTCATCTTCCAGTTTATAGAGATAATGTGGTCTCAAATACAAAAATAAGTTCTTAGACCAAACAGTTTCATAGTAGTTTCCACTAATGTTTTTTACCCAGTGTATCAGCTTGTTTAGTGGTAGCTATTATGTCATATGAGGGCAGCTACTCAAAATTTTAGGAGCAGATTTTGGATTTATCACTCCCAGGAAAGGTGAAAAGTCTGACAGACAGCTCAGCATGGGCCAAGGCACAAGCAGAAACTCTTGCACAGTGTGTTGCCAAACAAAGAAAGGAGACAATACACTGGCATCACTGCATGGGAAGAGGCAATAACCAAAATCTCTTGGAATCCCTGAAGAGGGAGAAGAAAATAGCATGATGGAGCATTCTGTGCACAGAAAAATAATGATCCACCAGGTCAAAGTTACTTATGGCTTACAGGGCACATAAAGGTGGGATGAAGGATATTGTAGGCAGTGATATGTATTGTCACCTTTAAAAAATGAAAAGAATAGCACCCCACTTGAGTAGAACACTGCCCTGCCCGTGCTGGAGGCATGGTCTCCCTGCTCCTGGTGCAGCCTCAGGCCTGGTGCTCTCTCATGGTTGATGGCTGCCCAAAGCAGAGCTGAAATTCAATCCTTGGGCCCAGGAGCAGGGGTGTGAGTCCCTGGTGGGCAGTGAAGGTCTGGCATTGCAGCCTGTTGTTGTTGCACAGGAAATGGTAGGTCTGACTTCCAGGCTGAATGGAGGTAGTTGGGTGTTTTGGGGGCACTGAGGTTTTTGGGGTGCTAATTGCCCTGTGCCATATTTTGAAGTGGAAAGAGGCAATTAGAAAGCAAGTTGGATTTTAAAAATTATACTACTGCTGTTCATGCATACTGCACTGTGAGCAACTAGCAATATAGTCTCCAATAGTGTGTCAGAAAGGGCAGTAGGTGGTTTTTCTCCCCAAAATATTGTTGCATTTGTTTGACACACAAGCAGAGAGATAACATGCCAGCAGAGAGAATAGTGTGCTTGCAGAGTGTTGGCTGGGTTTTTTAAGGGAACTGGATTTAGTGCAAATAGACAAAGGTGAGCAAAGTGAAAGGGAAGGAAAAGATAAAGGAAGTGATTGAGAGGACAAAAAATATGGAGCTGCAGAGTGAAGACAAAGTGTGGAAAGGATATTAAGCTATTAGGGTGAATACATTATTGACTGGGGAATGTTATCAGAAGTTTAAATAACTTAATTGGTCTGTTAATCACTGGCTGAGTTGCTTTCTCTTGGGTGTGCACAGCATTGTTTCTTTGGTTTTGCAGCAGATGTTCTACAGGTAGAAGTTGAGGTCTTTAATATTTGCTATGATACTATGTGACCATACTTCTTCATCTTCCTGTTCTACAAAATTATTATATCCTTAATAAAACTTATGAAACAGGTGCAGTGTGTGCTTTTTGGAGGAAAAACCCCCAGACACAAACCAAAACCACAGCTCTATACTTACCCAATTAAAAGCCTAAAGTGAAACCCCCGTAGCCAAGGAGTCATGTTGGTCCAAAGAAATTCTCTGAAATAGATTTATTTTGTACGACAGCTGTAGCAAGTGAAGATTAATGTGCCTGTCACCCCAAAAGGAATGGTGGGTGCAGTCATTAACAGGTGCCTCTCTCTCTCTTCTGTTTGTATCAATGTCTCAAATACCTTTCTGAACATCAGATTCGCTCCCAGTTCTTTATCTGTTCTCTTTTTAACCCTCAGCTTGCCTGACTCCCGATCAGGTTAACTTGTTTTGTTTTATAACAATCATTCATCAGTTTATTCTGAGAACTTCTACAGCCAATACAGAAATCCATTAAATCTATATAACAGTTTAATCTCAACTAATAATTACTCATTAATCTTGCTGGAAATACACATTTTCTTCAGCCCATTGCCAAGGCATAAGCCTGAGGAAAAAAGTGAAGTATTTAATCAGTTTTGTAAAGTTTGTTAATGACAAATTCTGGCTGACAGATTAAAAAATTAAGTCTGCTGCATTGGGGTGCATTCAGTTTAAAAAAGTGATTAACTATATGCCAAGCTGTCAAAGACATTTTGCATGAAAAAAGAGGAGTTGTTAACAACATTATGTCTGTGCCCAATGATTTCCTAATGTCCATTTTAAATATACATGGCAAAAAAAAACCAAAAAACCACTGTGCAGTCATTTTCAAGAAAGTGGAGTTTTGTAAGTATCCAAAGAGAAGGCCGAAACAGCTATTTTGCTCCCTCACATCTTCCCCCAATATTTCTTCCCATAGCTTTGACTTTAAAAACACTTCTGTTTTTTCCTCTAAAATTTTTGTTACATCTGCTAGCTAATTGAATTAAATACAGATTTGAGCTTTTCTGTCCTGAAGAGCTCCTCCTTATTCCTGCTCTCCAATCAAATCTTGGCTGCAGCCTGGGAGACTCAGTTTTCCAGTGCAGCTTGATTTGCTGACACCGGTAGGTCATGACTTAGGATGATTTAGAAGTCCCACACTTGCTAAATAATTCAACAAATTTTATGGCCATTTGCTTAATACCCAATTTCTGCGGAGTTGGTGAAGTGACTGACAAAAGGTCAAATTGATTGCACCACTTCTCTCTGTTGAACTTCTGCTGCTTCCTGGTGATGCTCTCAGTATATCTTCACTTCTGATTGATTCTCTTAATTCAAAAATTGATACAAAAAAGTCTTTTCTAATGAAAAGCATGTTTGTCAATATTCTTCACTCCCTCTATGGATTTCTGTTATGTTGTTACTTTGATTACTAGCTCCTGACCTGTTTATATCCTGGTTTGCTTGAAAACCCAAATCTTCATTCTCCGAAGGCATAATTTGATTTTCAAGATCTTTTTGGAAGCAGAAAGTAGCCTAATGTTACCAGACCAGTACCATATTTTTATATTCAGAACAAGAAGAAAAATAACCTGTTGTGATCAGCAAGTCTTTATTTCTGGTCAGAGATGACTTGGCAGATAAAAGGATGTATTTCCTCTTTGCCTTGTGACACAAAGTCAGACTTTAAAAGCCTTCTATTTGTTCCGAGTGACTTGGAGGCTGAAGAAGTGACACTATGTAAGACTGTGTATGACACACACTGCTGCTGTGTGCTTATTCTGTGGATTCAAACTATCAAGTCTTGAACTCTTTTTAGTTTGATAGAAAACCCATCATAATGTTTGACTATTACAAAGCTTCAGCATCACAGATGTTGAACTTTCACTGATGCTTGTATACATCATACAAGATGAAGGAAGTGAAGCTGGATTACAGACATTGTGGTGATGAATTATTTCTGTCACTCATCACCACACCAGCAATGGAGTACATGGCTGTAATAACACATTTTCACATTCCATTTGTTAGTTCCAATATCGATTTAATCTTTTTTCAATGCACTGTTTTCCCCCCTGGACTTACTTTGCAGTTAAATGCAGCAACTTCTGAGGTTTCCTTTATTCAAACAATAATTTTTAACTAAAAAAGATTCTATCTTTGAAGGAAAAAATAGCACACATTACCCTGTCTCCCCAACATTTTATACAGCAGAGCATATCCTCTCATTAATTTGGTTTTCCATGGTTCTGTATTGTTGAAGTGAGGTGTAATATGAATGCACGTGTACATTCCTTACTGTTGTGCAAAATGCTGATCTCCTAGAACAGCAGGTCTAACCACGGGGTTTCTTCTGCTAATGTGTGTGGGAACCATGCACCCCTCCTTCATTAGTTCTTCTGCATAATATTGCTAGTCAGGAAAAAAAAAAGTCTTTCACTGCCTATGCTCTCATGTTTCTTTTTCTATTCCTCTAATATTTTAAATTAGCATTGTGTATCAGAAGGATGTGAAGTGAGACTTCAAACTCTGAATTGGCATGAAAGATATAGTTTTGTTTGGGAAAACCTTACTAGCAACTTGTTGGTGTGAGAGGAAAGTGAATTGGTAATTCAAGTGGAGACCACTGACAAAGTGGTGTTCCTCAGTGATTGGTATCAGGACTGGTGATGTTCAGCATCTTTATTGGCAAACATGAACGGTGGGACTGAGTTCACCCTTAGCAGGTTTGCCAGTGACACCAAGGTGAGTGATGTGGTCAACATTACAGAAGGAAGGGATGCCATCCAGAGGGACCTGGACAAACTTGAGAGGTGGACCCTCCTTTAGGGGTTTGCTGGCCATTTCCATGAGTATGAGAGGTATTTATGAACCTCGTAAGTGGGACTGTTTGTCAGTGTAGCAATGATAAAAAATTCTCTCCAGATTATGAATTCTGAAAATGAAGTTGGCTCATCGTAGTAGGGAAGGTGTTTTCATATTGCAAATGAATACATATACCTATCTCTTAGCAAGATCCTCAAATGTTTCATTCTGCTTTTAAAATAATCAGAGAAAAAAAAGAAATAAAGAATTCCCTAGCATCACAAGCACAGGTTCCACAGTAGGAAAACAGGTGAAAGGAAAAAGTGTTATGTGGAAAAATGTAAATTTTGGTAAAAGACAAAATCTGGTTGTTTTTTTTTTTAAAAAAGAATTCACTGATGTTTTCAATGTTTGACTTTATTGATCTGTCCCAGCAGATCACACTTTTTGTGAGATCTGATTGTCAGAAGGATAACTTCACTTTTAAAACTGAAAACATGACATACAATTAATTAAACTTTATAGCTATTAGAATTCTGGTGAGAAACTTACAATGAACTTTTTAAATTGCAAATTTTGATTTTCAAAATTTTTCTGAAAAATGTATCCAGAAAATCCTTTTTTAACTTGGAGAAGCTAACACGAAGCCACTTAGTTGGAATTTAATTACAGTAGATTCATAAGTGTTAGCTTCCCATGGAAATTCTAGTTGACCTATATCAGTTCCTACAGGAATCAGAGTGAGCTTTACTTCTGGTTTCCTAGAAGTCATGGAAATGCCCAACCTTTATCAAGTTGTTTTGATTTCTACTGTCTGACTTAAAAATGGCTCATACTCTGCAGAGTTCTTGCTGAGCGTTTAAAAATTCTTCAGGAAAACATACAAAGCTGCTACAAAGTAGTAGGAAATGTGTTGGTAGCTCTTTTAACAAAGTTGGTTAGCAAATCTTGTGCTTAGGCATGTTCTTTCTTACTGTTACTGAATTGGTTATTCATGCAGACAGAGTACATCTTAAAGACTCTTTGGCATGTAATATTACTTTAAAGTAATTTTGCTTTCATTAGTGTTATACAACATAAAGAGCAAAATTGGTGGAAAGAAGTACTATCTACTACTGTCTATTCAGACCCCAAGAAAGCCATTTATTATGCAAGAACAAAATTCCCTGTTTATACAATTTTCTTGAGCTGAGTATGTAATGGAAGAGAAAGTGTAGGGATCTGCAGAGCCAGTGTGCCCAGTATCACACAAACCCCTTCCTTGTTTTTAGAGGGGTCATCCCTACGAAGTTATCAAATCAAGAGAGAAACATGAGTAAAATGCTGTAAGAGTGTGACAGAGGCCTGAGTGTCTGATAAACGTCTGAAGTTTTGCAGCACTTGCAGGGCCATTTCATGGTAACTTTAGTGACACACACCAGAAAAAGTTAACAGAGAAAAAGGAAAGATTCTGGAGTAATCTCTGCATATGCATAGATTGTCAGCAGAAGAACAACTAAATATCCCCTAGAAAGGGTTTAGGAGGACAAAAAACCTCTTGCAACCCCATAGAAACCACTACCAGATGAATCCAGTAAATATCTGTGTGACTTTAAATGAAATAATTTTATTTCTACTTGCTACAGCAGTTTATCCTGTGAATGAGTTCTGTTGGCTCACAAGATACATTAGGGATAGCAGAAGCTAGCCCTTAACTCTGCCTTAGTACAACTACCTTGAAATGTTTACAGATTGATCTCTTCTGAAAACATAGATATGAGTATTGATGTTTTCATTCCAATTACAAAGAATCCACCTACTCACTACACTCTTGATATTTGGAGATGTTTTAAATGATTCTCGAAGAACCAACATGAAAAGGTTGGGAATGTGCATATGTGTAGATTAAAGTGAGGTGTGGATGTTAGCATAAAAAGACTGAATTGTGGTTCAAAGATAACCATTCATGTGCTGCATGAGCAAAAGAAAAATCATTTGCCTAATCTCCGTTCTCAGCATTTCAACTTAAAGGCAGTTTGCCTTCCAGTATTTAAGGAACATATTGTAGGATTTCTTTGTTCTTCTTTGAGGCCTGTCCAAACTCTCAAAGTTTGCATGGCTTCAGCATACAAGGAATCAAACCTCAACAGGAATTGATCAATTTAAAGTGTGTAGGAAATTCTGTGATTCAGAAAAAGTATGTATTCTAATTACAGGAACAGTGTATGGGTTTTAAATGGAAATAGTTTTCTTCCACTTTCATCAATCAGTTTTATGAGGTAGGATCCCTTTGTATAAAGATAGCAATCTGCACAAATGTCAGATGGTTGAACAACCCTTTCATGAATATGTGGCCATCCATTTTAATACCAATGATTGATTTTGGCAATGAGAATGAAATCCCTTGGAATTTTATTGATAGGTTAAGTTTGCCTGTGTGTTGTGTGCTGCTGCAATAGATGCAATGACTTTATAGTACTGGTTTTCTTATTTTTTCAACAGGGCTTTCCTGAGATGGTGATGCATATTAGCGCACTGAAATGAAACAGGATGGTGGTTCACAGTATTTTAGTGAAAGAGAACATGCTCAGGCTGCTGTGTAATTAACTACCCCTTTGAGATATTCTTGCATGTGGAGTAGATTTTTTCTATTAAATTGCCATTTATTTGTGACCTTTAATGTATTATAAACAGTCTTCTTTCTGTATCCTAAGCAGCACTGGAGAACAACAATAAACTGTTATATTGCTCTCCTTAAATGACACAGCTTGGCAGAGTTACAAGGAAGCTGGTAGGTTTGCCATTCAGGATCTAAAATAAAGGACTTATCCATTGCTCCCAGCAAGATTTCACCCCCTTGAAATTTTAGAAATACGATTGACTGTTGGGCTTTTCCACTTCCAAAAGTTTCTGGGGGAAGTAGCCAATTGCGTCCTTTATCATTATTGTTGTTGTTGTTGTTACAGTTATTATTTCACTGGCCTCAGCAGGTGTTTAGTTTCTGATGCTAAACCTCTGAACCTGCTTTGCTGCTGTGTGTTCCTTCCCTCTCTTCCCTTTTGGGAGGAAGCTGAGGGCAACCCCAGGACTTATGTCTCCCCCAGGGAGTGAATGTAAACTGGGGAAGATTGGTAGGAGCCAAGTCAGCATTTTTAATCACATCCTGAAATGCTGCTCTTCCTTCCTCAGTGCATATGCCATGTCCTTTCAAATCAAGCAAAAGTGACCTCAGCTTCATTGTGACATTTTGAGAGAACACTACTGAAATGTGCACTGCAATTTTATGACTCCAGTCAGTAGTGGTAAATATTAATGATAGGGGATATTAAGTATGTGTCGTTGTGGTTCAGAGGAAGGGGTGGCTCTGTGTAAGTAGAAAGGAGCTGTTTCTTTAAGATCTGGATTGAATATGGAATTTTAAAGAAAAGACTGAAATGCAAGCCTCTAGTCCAGTCCTGCAGCCTTTTAGCTAAGCATTGGCAGCAAATAATGAAGGCTGTGTGCTCTGTCATTTTTTAAAATTAAAATGGGTATGATAATTGCATTTTGTTTCATTAGAAACCTTGAGAAGGGCTCATTTTGCAGTCTAAGCTGACAGTTTATTCACATGAACTATTTGAATATGAAGCATAATATTTACATGAAATGGAAGGCTATTTTGCCTGACAAGATCTTTGTATACAAAATACCAAAACAGTTGTTTTACATCAGTGTTCAGATCTCACAGGTGTTGACCAACAGAAATGCATGGAATGAATAAAGCAGTTTAGCAAGAAATTCTCAGGAGCAAGTTAAGTCTTTTTGACTTTAGCAGAATAATTGAATAATTTGCACCATGCTGAAGAATGATAGTAATCTTTTATAGGCATAATTACACCTATAGAGGTCTTGCATGGCATTGTAGAAATTTGTCATGTATGTTGGCTGAGCTTTGTTTCCACCTTTGGTTTCTTGATCCTTGACCCCCAAGAGCTATTACCCTTCAGGGTGCATGCAAAGTCTTGTTGCTTTCAGCGGCAGGAATCCTGTATAGAAAGGGGTTTTTTTCAGTGTGTTTTGGAGCCTTGGAGTTGTCCCTGCTGGAGACTGGGCCAAGCACTTACCCCTTAGCTTGGAACCTGGACACTTGCTGCTATACACACTTCTAAAAATCCATGTGTAAGTAAATTTTATTCTCTAGATGACTGTGTATTTAAAAGTTTGGTAGCTTCAGGTCCTACAGTCATCAGCAAAGCAGAAGCTTAAAAGAAGAATTAAAAAAAAAAAACCTATGCCCCAAAATAAATGTTTTGTATTGTAATAGACTGATAAGCTAAAGAATGTGGGGTTTATTTAATTTGGTGTGAAGTTGTCCTATGAAACTATGACGTTCATAGAATCATAGACTATCCTGAGCTGGAAAGGACCCACAAGGAACATCAAATCCAACTCTTGGCCCTGCACAGGACAGCACCAAGAATCTCACCATGTGCCTGAGAGTGCTGTCCAAACCTTTCTTGAACAGTCAGGCTTAGTGCTGTGGCCACTTCCCAGGGGAGCCTGTTCCAGTGCCCAACCACCCTCTGGGTGAAGGACCTTTCTTAAATATCCAATCTAAATAGCTTTGTACCATTCCCTCAGAAAGACAGGACCCGAAGGAATGGTCACCACAGAGAAGAGGTCAGTGCCTGCCCCTGCACTTCCCCTCACAACCGCAATGAGGTTTCCCCTCTGTCTTCTCCAGGCTGAACAGATAAGTGACCTCAGTTACTCCTCATACAGCTTCCCCTCCAAGACCCTTCACCATCCATGTTACGCTTCTTTGGACACTCTCTAACAGCTTAGTATCTTTCTTATATTGTGACACTCAAAACTGCACACAATATCCAAGGTGAGGCCGCCCCGGTGCAGAGCACAGCGGGTCAATCTGCTCCCTGGCTGGCAATGTTTTACCTGATGCCCCCCAGGACACAGTTGGCCCTCCTGGCTACCAGGGCACTGCTGACTCATATTCAACTTGCCATTGACCAGGACCCCCAGGGCCCTTTCTGCAGCACTGCTTTGCAACATCTCATTCCCCAGTCTGTAGGAACATCCAGGGTTACCCTGTCCCAGGTGCAGAATCCGGCACTTCCCCGTATTGAACAGCATATGGTTGGTGTTTGCCCAGTCCTCTGATTTGTTCAGTTAGTAGCTTAGGGACTTCTCCTCTCACGTAGAAAACCTAAATGAATAAACATATATGTGAAGATTGATCTGCACTCTGGTGAGGAAAAAAGAAAAAATAATTGCTGAAACATGTGGTTGCGCCAGGGGCAGGGTCAGGGGCTGCCGCCGGGACCGTTTCACCGAGGGCTGATTCCCCGATACCGCGTCGCGATCGCGGGTCCGGCGTGGGCGGGTCCGGCGGTGACGATGCTCTGCCCGCGGGAGGGCGCGGGGGGCTCGGCCGGCGTTGCCATGGAGCCCTTTGTGCCCGGCGGAGCCGCCTCCCCCGGCCCGCTGCTGCTGCTTCTGGTGCTGGTGCTGCCGGTGTCGCTTCTGGTGGTGCTGCTTCTGGTGCTGCCGGTGCTGCCCGCGGCGCGCCGCGCCCGCATCCCGGCCAACAGCGCACGGCAGCCGCGGCTGCGTTTTGTTGTCGCCGCCGCCGCTGCTGTTGTGGTCTGCCCGCCCCTCCAGGCCGCCGGCTGGTTCCTTTTTCAAGTTTCTCTTTGTAAGTGGTAAAGGAGAGGGGAAAGAAAGGAGGGGGGGGGGGGGGGGG